>SNQJ01S0134847.1:38029-54484 GCA_010110895.2 Picea sitchensis
ATGGTGTATTGTGGTGTATTGGTGTAACTCTTATACTATTGTTCATTTCTCATTGGATATAATTGAATGGTTTAAGTATAAGTTGGAAAAGTTTTTTAAAATTGTACTTGATACTGATTCACCCCCCTCTCAGTATCAACACTACCTCCCCCCCGACTCAAATATCTGAGGTGAATGTAGTTCAATATGCTTCTTCATAACAATCTGGGGGAAAGAAGAAAATGAAAAATAAACCCAAAAAGAATAATAATAAGAATGAAAATCCAAAAAAACAAACTCCATCACCTTCTCCTGAAAAAAAATCACAACGAAAACCAAAAGTTATGTGTCTCATTTGTGGTGATGATCATTACACCTGAGACAGTCCTCATCACGACGAAGTTGAAAAAAAATTCAAAGGGAATTCCCAACTCGTTGTGTTGACACAAACTTTTCCTCAGCAACAGTCCATGGTTGCTCAAGCCCCTACCCCTCCAGCAAGGGGCAATCCCAGTCATCCTCCTAGCGAGGATGCCTCGTCAAGTGCCCATATTTATATGTTTAATGGGATTGATTTAACCACTCACACCACAATCTATGACATGCCGACTAAACCTGATAAAGAGAAGGTCACTAACAGTAGTACATCAAATCCATATCACGCCACCTTTACTCCTCCATCTGGATCAGTTCATATTGAAAAACCTTCTTTCGACACCATTTTACACCCTCCTAAGAACACTATTCAAAAATCAACTTTTAATCCTAGTTCACGTGCCGCCCAAAACTACAATATTGTTGAAGAATTGTCTCAAGCACCGTGTGATATGTCTACTCTTGAAGTTCTACAACATTGTCCAAGTCAATGTAGAACACTCTTGGCCACCATCGGTGCGATCGATCCCGATTCATCGAATAATATCATGTTTAACCTTGATAACTTCAAGTCATGACTTTCTCACTAGCTTTATTTTTAGATTGATGTAGTTGTTCATGACCAACACATTCATCATACCCTATTGGATGAGGGAGCTTCCACTTGCGTCATGTCATTAGCTTATTGGAAAGGGTTGAAATCACATGTGCTTAATCAATCCCCTACAATTTTACGATCTTTCGGCAGGTGAGGGTTTCTCCCTCACAGACCCTTGTAGTCCTTATATGTTCAGTTGGGAGGCAAGACTGTCTCTGTCAATGTTGAGGTATTCAATGCTCCCATTGATTACNCGATATGTACAGTTCCCCTGTCAAGGTAAAATTGTCACTATCAATCAGTTAGATTACTGCACCCCCGACGCTCGCACTCCCACCACCAACAATATTCCTTTCTTGGGAGATACTAAGATCACTTATGAAAGTGTCGATGCAAGTATTTTAAAAGACTCTTCCCTTATGGGTACTTTCCCTACACCACTTCCTCCCACCTCGAAATACATTGCCACAATCAATATGATATCGACCATGGCATCTCAAACTTATGAATCATTTGATCCTTGGGTTGTTCCTANTTTGGAATTTGATGCACTAGGTGACACTATGCCACTTAGTCCCATTGAGGCTTCATACAATGCCATCTAATATACCTCTCCCTCATTGGACGACCAACTTCTGTTGGCATCCAACACTTACTCGTTTCCATCTTGGTTGGATTCACTATCCTTTGCTTTCGACTACATCCTACGGATTTTTCCATTGGACAAATCTATTATGCAAATGCTTATTATTGACAAGGTACCTTGGGATGACAACCATCATCATTCATCTTTTCTCCCTAGTCTAGCTAAAATTGAGAAAGATATACACTCTATATTTCCTAACGGTGTTGTCGATTCTCCCCAATCTCCCATCCTTACCCACAACACTACTTTCGAGGGGAATTTAGGAAACATGTCTTATACGATCACTATCTACATCTCAATCAAAGAAGGTATCATAGAAAATGTTCATCTTGGTGTTGATTGTTCACCCAAGGAAGTGGAATCTTACACTGCTTTGTTCAAATAATTATGTGATGTCTTCACTTGGAGTTACGAAGAAATGCCAAAGATTTATCCATCGATTGTTGTGCATGAGATAGAAACTTACCTAGGTGTTAAACCTATACGACAAAAACTTTGCCCGGTTCATCCTAAAAAAATCGCAACCATAAAGGAAGAAGTTGAAAAATTGTTGAAGTCTGGCTTTATTTATCCTGTCCCCTTTACAGAATGGGTTTCTAACATTGTTCCAGTCACTAAAAAACAAGGAACCATTCATGTCTGTGTCGATTATAGGGATCTCAATAAGCCTTGTCCAAAAGAAAATTACTAAACACCCTTCATCGACCAAATCATCGACAAATGCGTTGGTAGCATTATATTTTCCTTCATGGATGGTTTCTTAGGGTATATCCAAATTGATATTCTACCGACTGATCAACATAAGACAACCTTCATATTCCCTTGGGGTACGCTCGCATATCAAAAGCTACCCTTTGGTCTTATAAACAATGGTGTTACTTTCTAGCGGGCCATGTCGTATGTTTTCCACGATATCAAACATCTTGTGGAACCTTACCTCGATAATTTACCCGCTCATTTGCCTACTCGATGAGATAATATTGGTCATTTACGGGCCATTTTTCTTCTATGTCGATTTTACCATATCCATTTGACCCCTCACAAATGCATCTTCACTTTTGAATTAGATCAAATCCTAGGATTCGTCATCTCCAAAGATCGGATTAGGATGGATCCCTTAAAAGTAAAAGCTATTCTCGCTTTACCCCCTTCCAACAATCTGACCCAACTACAAAGTTTGCAAGGGAAAGAAAACTTTCTTCTTCATTTTATCTGTAATTACGCCAAACTCACTAAAGGATTTATGATATTGTTGCAGAAAGACACTCCTTTCATATGGGATGACACTTCTCAACACTCTTTCAATGCTCTTAAGCATGCATTAACACAAACGCCTCTCTTACACCCTCTGAATTATGCACGAGACTATATCCTTTATTTGGTTGCCTCTACTTCCACTATTGTTATGGTGTTAATTCAAGAGGATCCTAACGATGATGAACATGTAATTTACTATCTAAGAAAGAGTCTATCTGTTCACAAGCTCCAATATTCACACATTGAAAATTTGGCTCTCGAAACCATCATTGTCGTCCATAGATTTCACCACTACATCTTTTTACACACTACCACAGTCATTGCGGACTCGAACCCCATGTACCATATTGTTGGCCCTTGACCAAGTTTCGTGGAAACATTGGTCGTGTTTGACCACTTTTGGGACTTTGACAGGTTGGTCGAAGATGGAGCGCCCAGGCGGAGCGGAGATCGCAGGATCTCGCTTGTTTTGCGGGCTTGTAGACCCAGCAAAGGGTTTTTAGGGTTTATGTAATGGGTTATGGGATGTCGCCCCATGGGGTTACCCATGTTTAGGCCCTTTTGTAATGATATAAATAGGTAGCTAAGTGATGTAAGAAGTACTAAACATCGGCTTAGTGCATAACTACTAGTGGCTATGTGCATGATGGATTGATTTTGGCTTAGTGCAAGAAGTTTTAAGTGCTTTGTGATACTCAGGAGTTGGCTCTATGCCTTGACCTGATTTTTACGAAGGTGGATCTAGTGCATTGTGAGCAGATCACCTATCCACTACAGAGTTGGAATCTATGGCTTTGTGCACAGGAGCAGACAAATGTAAAGAGATCGAAGACTAATAAAGAAGAAGAAGAAGTTGGTGGATGTAGCCCCACACTGGGGTGAACCACGTATATCCTGTGTCTCGATATGCTTTATGTGATGTTGCTTATGTGATTATTTGCTTAGTGTTGTTGATGTTATGCATAATGAATGCATATGATGTTGTAGCTTAGTTCTTAATGATGTGAATGAATGCTAGATCTGAGTTAATGTTGTGTGTCAAGTGATTGGAAGTGTTAGATATTGATTATTATTACGTTGCTCTGTAATTAGGGTTAAATCTGCGATGTAAATGAGGATCATAATCTAATGCATGTTGTTGGCTAAGTGCTCTGTTAAGTATTGTAATCACATATCTGTGTCTGAGCTTGGTTGTAGACACCTGAGTCCTACAACCCCCCTACCTCTACCTCGGGTGACACTTCATCTGCTTCATAGGTGTTGCCGAAAGGGTCGATAGTTAGGGTTTTGTTGGTGCATTGTTGAAGCATTGAACCATGGGTCTGCCCATGTGCCAACAAATAGTTCTATTGCCAGGACCTGAAACTATGATTGTTGGGAACCAAAGAAAAGAGAAAGCTCTGTGCGTAGATCTGTTGTTGCAGTGCGCAATATTCCACTTGACTTATGAATCTCTGTGCTAAGAAATAAATTGGATCTAAAAGAATGAGGTAAGATCTTAAAGATTTGTCCTCTGATGAAGGCAAGATAAGTGGAAATTTTTGCTTCGAAAGTATGAATCTAGGTATGCTTGATAGATTTTGTTCTATCAAAATCTATCAAGCATATCTAGATTCATACTTAGATTTTGTTCTAACCTAAATGTTAGGGCATAGTTAGAAGAAAGAAATGATTTGAATAAATTTGATAGAAATAGAGAAAAATATGTTATTCCTATGCATAGAAAGAATTTTTGGACTAATAAGTGGATGCAAGAACCTAGAAAAAAAATTTGCAGAATGCAGGTCCAACAATGTGATCCCAGTGCGCAATACAGGAAAGACTATGGCTCATTTAAAATAAAGAGAGGATTGACACTATGTTATAATTGCAGAAGATCGGGACATGTTGCTAAGGAATTCCCTGGTATAGGTCCTATTTGTCTTTAGTGTAAATCTATTGGTCATGAGGTTAAGGATTTCCCAAGAATCATTGCTAAAGTTGAAAAGATGAACAAGAGACAAGAAAACTATAAAGAAGGTCAAGAGACTAAGGATATGTTAGAAAACTAAAAATAGAAAGAATCAGAGAAAGCTCCAACTATGTTAAAAGAAGCAATGGATGATCGCAGAGACATCATTTTACCAGAGATCCTGAAAGAAAAACAGTGCCTAGTTACAAGAATAGAATACTACGACATAGATTGTGTATTGGATGAAGAAACACATGTGAATATTATGCCAGAACGCACTTGGGAAATTTTAGGAAAGCTTGTTATGATACCTTCATTGGGAAGGATAGGCTTGTTCAAAGGAAATATGATAACCCTATCTGGAAGAGTTACTAATATACCTATGATTCATCATGAGATATTGACAAAACAGGATTTTGAAGTTATTAGGTTTATTTAGAACAATACCCCTTTTCCACTTTTACTAGGAAAGACTTGGATTGAGAAGGAGCATATCAGAAGGAAAGCAGAGGAGGAAGCCACGGAAAAGAAAAAGAAAGAACTAAGGGATTTCATAGAGATTAACTGATAGAAGAATGAGAAGTTGAGTCGAAGAAGATGAATGAAAGAGAAGTAGTTGTTAACTTTGAAAGAGCGCAGGAAGGTTTGAAGGACCTATCCATGCAAGAAGAAAGTATGTCCACCCAGGACCTGGTAAGCAAAGAGGTATTACCTTTGAACCCTTTGAAAGAACATCGACGGTGTGAAGTTACCATGCTAAGAAAAGATAAGAATAAGAATGGAAAAGGGAAGCCAGAGACTCAGATCACAGGAAAGAAGGCAAGGAAGCTCAGTAAGAAGAAAGCCAAGTTAGAAAAACTACCGGAAATTCCAGAAAAGACTTCGTTGGGGGAAGATTTGTAGAACTCGAACTTCATCAGAATAGTAGAACAACGTAGAATGGGACTTTTCCATGGCGAATCTATATAACTCTTGGAGGCACCCTGACCATTAGAATGATGCTCTAGAATGGCTAGAAACGCAGTTATTGCTGAAAATATCGTCAATGGACCGTTGAGACTGTGCCATAACAGAAAGATTCCTATTGATTGAGGCACTCCTCCCCGTTGGAGGAATCTGTTACGATGTTTCTTATTTAACCCGTCGGACGCTGCGTCGGGACCACTTTTTGCAAACCGAGATATCCGAGCTTACAAAGAATCAATTGCATATCGCACGCCATCCATTTGAGTATCTTGCTTGTCCATTTTCCTACCCGATTTATTTTATTACAAGTGTGAATGTTGGGTGAACATAGCGCATTAGAAAAGTCTATGGAAGAGATACTTGTAGACCTCATGACTGAGAGAGTCATGTATGTGGGAATACAGGCATCATCCACTAGCGGATTGCAAGCATCCCCATCGACTGGATGGCATTCTGGCCGCACTACTGAGAAGCGAAGAAAACACCGCGATGATCTGGCTAACGTGAAGCAGATCCCGTCGGTCTTTCCGGACTACATCTCGCCTCTAGCTGGCGCAGTTAACCGCAACACCATCCCACAATATTTCGAGTACACATTGATCATTGCGTACATCCTGAAGGGGATACACGCATTTGGACCCCAGTTAGGACATATTCTAGCTCTAAAGAACAACGAATTCAACCTCGGAGACAGGAAGAACTATGCCATGCTCGCACTGCATAGGTATTTGATGAAGACAACTGGGAAGAAGTCATGCATAGTCTCCCAGCCACGGATAAAAAAGATTGCACAATCAACGATCTTAAATGTAATGAAGACCCCCCACTTTGGCCGACATCAGGAGGTTAATGCTTGCGTTAAACTCCTCTTATTGTGCTACCATGGAGGGTATCTTTGGCTCGACAGGCATGTCATTGTGGATCTGGCGTTGATCCACCTCATCACAGGACTGAGCATGCATGGACCGGACCCTCGCCAGTTATACCCAGGGAAGACTTCAGATTGCTCCCTAGCACAATGCATAAAGGAAGCCTATGGCGATGTAGAGAAGGGAAAGTGAGGCTACAAGGTAGCCTCCATCCAAGATGGTGCATTGCACCTAGATTTCCAGCTTATAGTTGGTAAACTCGTCAGAAAGAACCTCCCAACGCAGGTCACTGGATTTGTAGTATACCTCATAGGGAAGTGCGTAGAAGGCATGCAAATGAACTGGGCGAGATACCTCGTCAACGAGTTAAAAAAGGACCGTCGCGAAGTACAAGATCAGGGATATGAGTTTTATTTTAGTTGGCTACTGATATTGATCGCATTTGTTGCTTGGAAAAATCCAGAAGGAGCAGCTTATCAAAAGTTGAGCCATCGGAGTCATTGGTCGCAAGGTTCTCCACCTTATGGTATACAAATGATATCGCGAAGAAGTGGCAATCGAATGCGGTGTTCCATGCTTACTACCTATAGCTAAAGCGCACCATTGAAGCATTCCCATGAATGACACCTAAAAATTTGCATCAGTACATACCTCTAGCAAAGTTTTGCACAGATCGGCACTTCATCTACATCACTGTGCCCAGGGATGAAAGTAAGGAGGAGTTGCAATCCTATTACAAGCTAATCGACGAAGACATGGAGGAGATCACCAAATAATGGCTAGAAGAGTTCATTCTACCGATGGAAGATGCAGATCTCTCTGACCCCGACATCGTAGGCACTCCATTGGTCACCCGGGTCGAACATGATGGATAGGCTAATGCAAAGAAAAATAAGAAAAAGGAGGAAGTGTAGAACATAGAAACTGACGAGGAGGAAAGCACCTCAGAGGAGAGTAGGCCTAACTCACCTGCATGAGGAGGAGGAGACGAAGTGAACCAAGAAGAAGGAGTGGAAGAAGGAGAAAATAAATACAAAGGTGAATTTACACAACTAAAGGATCCCCCTATAGAGGCTGAAACATCAAAGAAAAGGGAGGTTTCTCCACGAAAACCCTCAGCAAGAAAGAATACCCGAGCTAATAAACCCTAGTCGAAGAATGTGCTCATAGTGGACGATGTCGATCTCATCATCGCAGTCATGGAGGATGCCTCAGAGGATATCCTGTAGAGACATAAATCGAAGCAAGAAACACTATATGACAGAATAGAGAAGGAGCTCAAGGACATACAGAAAGCTATCCATTCGATCCTCGCAGTACCTATTTCGCCTTATTCAATGGAAATTGCAAAATTGGGGGGTGAGCCCACCCAATTACAAAGATTAGTAGATGCAACAGAGGCTCAACTTTGTCGATTCCAAGAAGAAAAGGAGCAAGCTACAGAAGTCATGAAGTAAGAAAAGGAGGACATCTTAGAGAAAATTCGAGTTGCACAGCAGGAGAAAGATGAAATCAGGGTGATGTTCGAGGAGGACAAAGCGAAGATGTAGAAAGAAAAAGACCAGCTTCTCGCAGAGGAGACTGTGGTCAAAGAGGTAGTGACTAAATCACTTCACTCTGTGTCGGGCTTGGCACAAGAGGAACCAGAGTCAACTGAGATGCAAGTGGGGAAGCTTGTTGAATTCATTCAGCAGCTTCAAGTAAGAGTAATGGAGCTAGAAATCCAAGCAGTGTTGAGCACTCTGCAAGAAATGTGCGATCAAAGGGAAGAAGCTACCAGGAATGTAGTAGAAAGAATCATGGAACTCACCTTAGAATGTAAGAAACTGTGTGATTGGAGTGCACATACCTATGAGCGCCTTGCAGAAGATCCAGAGCTAAAGAAACTGGAAGCACAGCTCCAGGAGGCGAAGCAGCAGGCATCCACCATACAAGCGCGGATGAAGCTACTTACTGCAGTTGAGAAAATGAAGTGATCATAGGAATAACGTGCAATCCAGTAGCAGGTTGCTACCATCCAAAGAAAATTCATGGAGGTGACACAGAGATTCCAGTCGGTGCAGGACGAAGCCTGCATGATTTTTGAAGAGATTGAAGGCCAAGGCTCACAGCTAGACCAAGTAGTTGTGACGGTCGAACAATGCCTAGAAGGGCTTGTTATAGAGAAATTAATTTACGAGTTCGCCAAGCAGGAGGATCTAACAAAGTAGTAATTCAAGGCAGCTCGAGCTAAGTTTGAGGCCCTCGAAGCAGCCCTTCCTAGATCTGAGTGAATTGGGATGAGTCACAGGTGAGTGTTGGGGGCATGTTGGACCTTGACCAAGTTTTGTGGAAACATTGGTCGTGTTTGACCACTTTTGGGACTTCGACAGGTTGGTCGAAGATGGAGCACCTAGACGGAGGGGAGATCGTGGTATCTCGATTGTTTTGCAGGCTTGTGGACCCAGCAAAGGGTTTTTAGGGTTTATGTAACGGGTTATGGGATGTTGTCCCATGGGGTTACCCATGTTTAGGCCCTTTTGTAATGATATAAATAGGTAGCTAAGCGATGTAAGAAGCACTAGAGATCAGCTTAGTGCATAACTACTAGTGGCTATGTGCATGATGGGTTGATTTTGGCTTAGTGCAAGAAGTTGTAAGTGCTTTGTGCTACTCAGGAGTTGTCTCTATGCCTTGACCTGATTTTGAGGACGGTGGATCTAGTGCATTATGCCCAGATCACCTGTACATTACAAAGTTGGAGTCTGTGGCTTTGTGCACAGGAGCAGACGAATGTAAAGAGATCGGAGACTAATAAAGAAGAAGAAGAAGTTGGTGGACGTAACCCCACACTGGGGTGAACCACGTATATCCTGTGTCTCGATATGCTTTGTGTGATGTTGCTTATGTGATTATTTACTTAGTGTTGTTGATGTTTTGTATAATGAATGCATCTGATGTTGTATCTTAGTGCTTAATGATGTGAATGAATGTTAGATCTGAGTTAATGTTGTGTGCTAAGTGATTGGAAGTGTTAGATATTGATTATTACCACGTTGCTCTGTAATTAGGGTTAAATCTACGATGTAAATGACGATCATAATCTAATGCATGTTGTTGGCTAAGTTCTCTGTTAAGTATTGTAATCATAGATCTGTGTCCAAGCTTGGTTGTAGACACTTGAGTCCTACAAACCCCCCTGCCTCTACTTAGGGTGAGACTTGCTTCGCAAGTGTTGTCGAAAGGGCCGGTAGTTAGGGTTTTGTTGGTGCATTGTTGAAGCGTTGAACCATAGGTCTACCTCTGTGCCAACACATATCCTTACATGTCAATTCCTTGGGGGAAATTATTCCAAATGGATCATTATTCTTCAAGAATTTGATCTCGAGTTTTCCAAATCAAAAGCTAAAAATTAGTTGGTTTTTACGGAACTCATCTGCAATTTTCCCTATGTTGGTGAAGATACTTGGCCCAGTGATTCTCTTCCTGACAAATATTTGTTCCTCATCAGCACATTAGACCCTTGGTATGGAGATATTCTTCTCTATCTCCAAACCCTACATTTACAACCCGATATTTTCTGTGATGAACGTCATCATATACGCTGCCATTCTAAATTCTACCTTATCATTGGAAACACTTTATATCACAGTGGTATTGATACTTTCCTACGACGTTGTTTAACCCACGATGAGGTTGAATGTGTTTTGAATGAATATCACCTTGGAGCTTGTGGCGGTCATCTTTTTGGGATGGCTACAGCCCATAAAATCTTACGTGTCGGTTATATTTGGCCCTCCATCTTCAAAGATTGTATCGAGGCTGTCAAACAATGCCGACCCTGACAATTTTTTCAAAAAAAGGAATGTACACACCCTGCTCCGCTGCATCCCAATGTAGTCGTTGGCCCCTTCGCCAAATGGGGGATTGATTTTATGCAATGTAATCCTACCTCATCTCAGGGGAATGATTATATCATCATTGTCATTGATTATTTCACTAAATGGGTTGAGGCTATGCCTACATTTCTTAACGATGGTCGTACTGCAACACTCTTTGTTTTTAATCACATCATCACTCACTTTAGTGTCCCATAAACCATTGTCACTAATCATGACTCGCATTTTCAAAACCATATGATGAGTGAGTTGCATGTCAAGTTGGGTTTTCATCATGAAAACTCAACCCCCTACTATCCTCAAGCAAACATACAAGTTGAAGCTATCAACAAACTCCTAAAGACCATGCTCGAATGCATGGTGGGTGTTGTGTTGGTTTTGTCACTTGGGTGAGCAAAACAACAACACCTGCATGCCTAGATGAGCATGCTAGACAAGACAGAAGTTTGTGAGTGGGTTAAACAAGCAAAACACATGTATAAACAAAGAAATAAAAACTAATGCAACTAATAAATAAAAGTTAGAAAGCATGAAAAACTTAGAACCATGAATATCAACCAATTACCAACATAATGCTACCAATGGATCAATAGATTAGTAGGAAAAACACCGTAGAGAAAAATAGGGACTTATGAGTCCCCTCTTTCTCCTTGGGAGGTCTCTTGAGTTCCCTAATGGAGAGATCTTCATACAATGGAAGAAAATGGCAAATGGTGAAGAACAACAATGCTTATTCCCTCAAGAGGTGAGTGGAATGGCCTGTTGCAATGGTGCTTGAAGGATCCAAAGAGAAAAGAGGATTCTCAAGGGAGAATTCCTACAGCATAACAATACTATGAAGATCTTGGTTTCTTAGTGCACCCATGGCTCTTATTTATAGCATTTCTTCAAGGAAAAATGTAATTGGTTCTTGGTGTGAACAAGGGGCCTTTTAGGTCACCCTCTAGTCCTTGACCAGCCTCCCATTCGGATTTTGCTCAGATATGAAGATCAAATTGTGTTGGGAGTTGGTCCATAAGTGGTTGAGAGGTCGAGAAGATCCACAAATGAATAGTTCATAGAAGTGCACGGCTTTTCTAATACAAAGTCGTGCACTTGGCGCATTGTGTGCTCTTAGGGTTGTGTTGGCCCACGCGCACTGTGCACTGTGCGCGTGCTTCCTTTGGTGAATTTGCGCATGTCAATTTTTTACCCAATTGTAAAGTTTTTTTTCTTTTGAATGTATTTCAGTGTTGTAGGTGGACTAATTGTTGTTGGAAATGATGTGTTTCCTTAACCATTTGCATGCAATGTTGCGGAAAAAAATTTAGTTATAACGGATGCCCCCTGATGTGTGAGGTTAGGAGCATATGTATAGCTAAAATACATCAATGTTTCTTTTACTAAGAGTGCCATTGTAATGAAGAGTGAAGAGAGGAACTGCAAGAGCGATCAGCTGGAGAGAGAGGGAAAATTGTGGGACCCAAACCTTTCTTTAGGGAGAAAAATAAAATATGTGTACAAACGAGGTGGGCATGCCCCATACTTGTGTCATGTAACCAAAGTGTGAGACTGTAACTAAAGATGTACGTTGATGTAGATAACTGCAGCGCCCTCGGGGGCAGTTGATAACGACAGATGACAGTTCTGAATGGTGAACGGACTCTAAAGTGAGGCAAGGATGATTGTAAGAATTGTCGATGACTCATAGGCATTGATAGCCTAATGAATCCATAGCTCTTCAGCTGGTATGAAACAACTGTAATAGTCGCATAGTAAGACCCACCGTAACATGAAATTTTGTTGAAGTCAAATGTTATGGGGGTCAACAAAATCAAAGAGCAACGATGATTCTCTCTTTGTCATCTAAGAGTCCTCATTATGAAGGTAACGAGAGTCAAGATATTGTTTCCCTTCTAGAAGTTGTGTTGATGTCGATAGAAAGGGGGACACGACTTCAAGAAAAAAAGGGCTTCATGAAATCCACTGATATGAGATCAAGTACGAAAAGGTAACATGAACTAATTCAAGATGTGGTGAGACTCAAGACTTCCCTTGGTTGGGGAATTTTGAAGGATGATTGGCAGCTACCGTAAAATTGTATCTAGTGTTAGGGGGGTGACTAGATATGGGGTTAAATTGTGCAAGAGGCTAACAAAGTGGACGAACTCAGAGATCATGGGTACATGGACTTGGGATAATCGGGGTTCGTGAATGATGTTGGAATGGAAAAAGAGTGGATGCCCCAACCAAGGGTGACATGCGTTGCGTTGCTAGGGAAAAGAAGGTCATCAAGGGTGATGAAAAAAAGATAAATAAATGTTGAAAACAAAGGCTTTTTACAATTACCAAAGAAATAAAGAATAATTTGGGTTGAGTATACAGATACAGAAAGGGGTGCCCCAGTGAAAGATGGCTTGGCCAATTAGGGCGCAAGTTGCAAAAGAGAACTAGTGGAGGGTGGGGGCCCCATGGGTGAGTTTCTGTATTAGGTAGATGGATGGAGGACAATCTACAAATGGGAAAACTGAGGGTGGATTAGATGGAGGGATAATGATATTGTGCACGTGCAGTCAATAGAACCATGATGATATAACCTGGGAGTCCATTAGGAAAGCTAGCAATATGATGAGGATTATGGGGTTCGTTCTTGGAAGTGCATAATACTATTGGGACTCCCATCCCCAGGGAGTGAAATCAACATGAGTGTCAAGTTTCCAAGGGGAACTATGAGTGGGACAACTTATGTGAGGGAGAGTGTTACAGGGTGACAGTACCCAAATGCAACAAAGGTAGAGGTATTGCAGAGCCGTATGTAAGGACCCTAAAGGTAAATGTCAAAGGGTATGACTGGGAGATGCAATTGATTTTCAGAGGGAATAATTACATGTGAGTGTTGAACATATACCTGAAGGGGTTGGAAGCTTGCGGGACAAGTACCTTCACATATGAAAACCAAATACCTGACATCAACAATATCTGATGATAAAGAACATATCACAGTTATTTGATAAAATTGAACATGAGCATGTGTACATGAACGTGATGTGAGAAAAATTCCCCTCCGAATATCAGTAATGTGAGCCTCAGTAGGGAGTGGCTGAGAGGGATATGGACGATACGTTTGGCGTATTGCAGCTAATGTTTGTCAAAATTGAGGTAGAGTTGGGAAATGATGAGTGTAATGGCCATATTATAAACAGATGGCACAAGAAAATTTGGTTCGCAACCTTTGTTGCTTGCAGCAGAGGATTCCGTAGTAGTAGTGGACGTACTTGGTGGAGTGGCGAGCTATGTGGTTTCTCTAGGGAGTTGGATTAGATTACGTAACTTGGGAAGAGTAGGACACCTATTAGTGGGGTGTCCTTCTCTTTCACATATTGTGCAAGGAGGTTGAACTTGGGGAGGAAGTGGAGCTATGGGATCTTTCTTCTTTTGTCTACCCCCAGTAGTGGCAATGGTGCCCACAGTTGGGGGTGATGGTGGTGTGGCAAGAGCCTGTACTGGAATCTGCATCGATATCCCTCTATCTAAGGAGGGAGAGATGGTTGAGGAATCATCGTGGGTGGATGAAGATACTATACAGGGATGGAAAGCACCATGTTAGGAAGGGTAAGAGTTGCAACTACCTGGAATTCTTGGACTCCAGGTGGAGGGTAGAACAAGGGAATTTGGGTAATGTCTTGGGGGACTATCTCCCAAACCTAGATTTTCCCCTGGAGGGGGGGGACATCGGGTATATGTGGTGCAGTAGGGTTCTTGGGGAATTCCTGAGGTAATATTTCTTAAACTGGTGTAAATTCAATGTGAGGAGGGGCCTCGGTGGGAGGATTATTGGATCCGATATTAGTTCCATTAGAAGATACTACACACACTTGTGTTGACGGGTGTAGGAGGGGTGGCGCTCCAAGATATTCCCCTAGCAAGGATGGGTCCTTGAAAATTCTAGGACCCATGTTGATGACCGAATAAGCATCTAAGCTAGTGCAGATAAGGGGGAGAATGTTATCAATGTTGGTGGAGTGATTAGGCTCGTAATGTGTAATCTGGTCGATGGTGATGATTTTCTAGTTGTGGGGGAAGATCATCGTTCGAAACACAGAAGAGGCTATTGCCTTCATAGAATACATGTAGCTACGTTCGAACAAGATATTGTAATCAAGTGGGGTGTTGATAACTTCAATGTCAATGAGGATGGTTTTCCCCCCAAGTTCTATGAGGACATTTTGGAAGCGCCCTTCAGGGGATGATGGTTGACCGTCATAATCTTGTAGGGTGATGGAAAATGGTACTAGCTCAGGGGAGCCAAGTTTTTTCCAAACTACTTTGGACATGATGCATGTGGATGCACCTTCATCGATGAACTGTGATGTTCTAAATATTAACTGGTATCTGAAAAAATACCAAGGCAGGGAAGCATGGTTCTCTATTATCTATATCAAAAGTGGTTAGTCTAGTATTTGTTGGGTCGACTTACCCCAAGGCAGAAAGCAAGGATTTTCATTGAGTTGGAAATGTTTGGAGGACCTCCAATACAGACATGGATGCAGGATATTGTGCCAAGTCATCGACCAGACTGTAGTTAT
The DNA here is from genome assembly GCA_010110895.2 of Picea sitchensis. Taxonomy (NCBI): domain Eukaryota; kingdom Viridiplantae; phylum Streptophyta; class Pinopsida; order Pinales; family Pinaceae; genus Picea; species Picea sitchensis. Next base: position 53,114 of record SNQJ01S0134847.1, read on the forward strand.
GTGCTTCCTTAGCATGAGGGTTATGGACATTCCTCCATAAAGTCATATAGGGTGTACGAGGGTTTGGTTCAATGTTAGGGCATGGAATCATGAATGGTTGTTCAGCTATAGCTAGAGATGATTCTGAGGTGGTTGGGGTAGATTCAAGGGGAACACCATATTGGTGACCACGTGAAAGCAAAAGAATCTCTCATGTGCTGGTAAGGAGGATATTGTGATTGGTCGAATTTCCATCTTGAATGGGACCTGGGTTTTGATACTTCCCCATTTGTGGTGGAGTAGGGTGTACCTCATGTTGGGTACTCATTACACCCCGATGTGGGATGGGGTTTTGTAGAATGGTCGGAGGTGGTTGTTGCGAGTACTTTTGTGGGGCCTGCTGAGGGGCAGGAAAAACTGGAGGACATTGTGCGTTCATGTATTCTTTCATTCGTTTGAATTCAGAAATTTGGGGGCAATGGTGTGTATAATGTCCATACTCGCCACAGAGAGTGCAAGGGAATTTTGTCCTAAGATTGTTGTTGTTCCTCCCTTTTCATTTGTTGTTTTTGTCCCCTTGGGGGTTCTGGTTGCCTTGATTCTAGTTTCCCCCAGTGAGGTGGTTTTGTTGGGGGTTATTTCCTCTTGGTCCCAGGTTATTATTGTTTCAGTTTTTCCCTTTCTTCTTGGCATTATTTGACGTATGGGCTGGATTTTCCATATTCATTTGTTCAAAAGTTTGATGTTGTTGAATGGGAGAGGGTTGAACAAAGTTAACGTCGAACTATGGTTGTCCATGTGGGGGACCAGGGAAAGGAAAATATGGATTTTTTTGTGGAGATGATCCATATGTCGTGTAGGAAGTTGAAGTGCTTCCACTAGTGCTAAGGTTGTATGTAGAGGTAGAAGGTGGACCCGTACTTGGTTGGGAGGTCGGACGCATCATGGGTGCCGATGGGGGTCCCCCTATTAGTGGAGGGGGAGAAACATGATATGATTGTTGGTGAGTGGGAGGAGGATAATAGGATATGCCTCCATATGGTTGTGGATATTGATCTGCACCATAAGCGAGTGACAGGTGTTCGTAAGGGTTGACATGGTTCATAGAACCAATCAATCCATCTGCAGCGTGGGACATCCCAGGTTTGTCCTAGACAAATGGTATGGGTCGAGGTGCATCAGAAAATACTGTCTATAAGTAACCTGATTGAGCATAGATGAGGTCAAATTGTTGGGTCTTGCTGATGGATTCCTCCTCTGACTGAGGATGCAAGATACCAGATATATAAAATATGTAGAACAGAAATGAAATGCTAGAAATGACAGAATAACAGTAAAATATCCAGCATAATCTTCACAATACACAGAAATGATATACGAAATAGAAACAGA
>SNQJ01S0134855.1:3635-25605 GCA_010110895.2 Picea sitchensis
CATTATTGTTTTGTCATGGTTGATAAGAAGTAAATATGGATGAACTCCAAAGTGGTCCCCTTATGGTGAAAGCCCTCACGGGAAGATGCTTTGTGGAGTAAGAGAACCCATGCTTAATTGTGGAATAATGAGATGAAGGAAAGCGAACTTGTCAAGGAAAATATTATAGATGGATAGTGCTTGTCATGTCATTTCCGGTGGTATGTGGAACGTCATATAATTCCTCACGGTTAGAGAGTTATGGCCATGAGAAGTTGGAAACCCCAGGTTTGGGTAATTGACCCAAGTTTGTTTGATGGGTAATGGTATGATTTATGATATATTTTTAGATAATACTATTCTATATGGATAGTACATGTCATGCCATTTCTGGTGGTATGCATAACGTCACATAACTCCTCATGGTTTGAGAGTTATGGCCTTACGAAGTTGAAGGACCCTCATATGACATCTAGAAGCCCCAAAAGGTCAAAGTAATCAAAGTGGTTTAAGAGATTTTAAAAGGTAAATAATAAAATTAAGTGATGAGTGTATTATAATTCAAATTGAATACAAAATAAATAATTTCAATAATAAATTTAATAGAGAAATTAGAAGTGGACCCAATCCTAAAATAAGAAAAGTAGGCCAAGTGACCTAGAAGATGTTTTTAAAGAAGCTACTTGAAGAGTATAAATAAGAGACAACGCTCTCTCATTTGAATCACACTTGAGAATATTGAATATCTATAGGTTTATGAGGTATAAAAATGATATCTAAGCCGAAATTCTGAGGAAAGTGAAGAAAAGAAGGACGAAATGCAAGGAAGGATAAATTCTTTTGATGATGCTTTCTAAGGTATCTTATTTACAGGTCATCTCACCATTTTCGCTATAATTTTTTTTCTATAATGATTAAGATCCTCAAATTTCTATTCAAGTGAGAAAACATATCCAAGTATCTGTGGTAAAAAATTCAGCTTGTGGGTCGTTGTATTTTGGGAGTTACACTCCGTGGAAAATAGGAAGTAAGAGAAGCTGGAGTTTGTAGTGGAGTCTGAAACTAGTCAAAAGCAGTGTTTAGGGTAAAAACGTCATAAATTCTTCATAACATATCAAAATTCCAATTGAGACCAAATGTGTTGGTTAAAAGTCTGATGTTAATTATTTTTAATGGTTTCAGATTAATTCATCAAATATTGTGTGTAGGGGCCTCTCTACAAGGTGGCTCTCTAGAATAAGCTATAATTGACCCAAAGGTATGTCAATTTTGCTATATCTCATTTTCTGAAAGGTTCCAAACAGTGATGACACTTACTTGAGGGTGCATAAAACACACTAAAAAGAACATTGTGTCTCGGTTTCAGATCTTTATACATTCACAGACTCAGATTATGAGTTACTTTAGAGTTAGGGTTGTTGAAAGCTAATCCAAAACTAGGCATGTGAGACTAAATAAAAGTTTGATGAAAATACTAGTCTCTTGTTTTAAAATTTAGGAAGGTTTGCGGGGAATGTTATCATATACAGTCTATTCTGAGCTACAATCCATATTTGGATGATAAGAATTGATGAGGACTTTTAGTTGTGGTACATATTGGTGATACATGGTTGAGACAAATAGTTGGTGAGTTGGCACACATACATGGGAGTGTATAGTTGATGATGTTGGTACATATTGATGAGTCATAGTTGATGAGTAGTTGACACATGATTGGTACATGCGCCATTTTTGTGGTTGGATGCACTTGTTTATGATGCAGGTTGATTACAGTGGTGCATGGTTGATGCACTTGTTTATCCGGTAAGGTCCGGGGTCCGTTTCCATCCGTCCATTCCTTTCCTCTCCATTCCATTCCATTCCATTTCATTCCATCCATCCATTCCATTCCATCCTTTCCATCCATCCATCCATTCCGTCCATCCATCCATCCGTCCATCCATCCATTCCGTCCATCCATCCATCCACTATCCATCCTCCATCCATCCATCTTCCATTTCCATTCCATCCATCCTTTCCTCCATTCCGATCCTTTTCCATTCCATCCATCCTTCCGTCCATTCCTGTCCATTCCTCCGTCCGTCCATCCTTTCCGAGTCCATCCTCCCCATTCCATTCCATTCGGCCATTCCATCCATCCATTCCTCCATCCTCCATTCCATTCCTCCATCCATCGTCCATCCATCCATTCCATCCATCTCCGTCCACGTCCATTCCTCCATCCTCCTCCACTCCATCCTCCATCCATCCATCCATTCCATTGCCTTCCATCCATCATCCATCCGGTCCATCCATCCTCCATCCTTCCGGCCTCCATTCCATCCACTCCTTTCCTCCATCCATCATTCCATCCATGTCCATCCATTCCATCCATCCATGTCCGGCCCTTCCATTCCATCCGATCCATTCCATTCCGTCCATCCATCCGTCCTTCCATTTCCTTCCATCCTCCATCCATCCTTCCTCCTCCATCCATCCATCCATTCCTCCTTCCATCCTTCCATTCCGTCCATCCGTCCGTCCGGTCCTCCTCAGCTCACTATCGGACTAGATATATCTGCGAGCGGTTAGACGGAGTGGAGCGATTTCAAAAGCGACACCAAAGGAATCACACATGTAATGCTTGAAGAGGATTTTCGGATATCTCAAAAGAACAAAAGAGTTTAGATTATGGTATCAAAGGATAAATATCTATCATAGTACTTTTCCTACACAGATGCAGATAGGGCAAGTTGTATTGATGACCAGCGAAGCACTAGTGGAGCCGTTCTACTTAGGTGAGTGTTTAGTATCATGCTTCAAGCAAAACAATCATCGATATCTCTATGTACATGGCTAGAAGTGAGTATATTACTGACAACAACATGTTGTACACAAGTTCTTTGGATGGAAACAAACTTTGTGAATCTGAGGTTGAGTATGATAGAGCCCATTCAATATTGTGATAATACAAGTGTCATCAATATCTCAAAAACCGATGCACTCAAGATGGAAGCACATTTTCAATCAAGTATCACTCTCACGGGAACATGTTGCGAGAAAGAACATGATTTTAATATGTGGGCACAAAGAACAACTGACAGACATCTTTACAAAACCAACTCCGAAGCCTTTGAATATCTTAGCCAAAGGCCGGAGTTATTTCTATCAAAATGAATGCTTTGAATGTCTTTTGAATGCTTATCTTATATGTCTTAGGTATTACTGCGAGGAAGCACCATAAGAGGAGTATGTATAGGGAAGCGATATAGGATGGAAAGATACCTTTGCCATTGAGGACAAAGGGAGATATTTATCGGAATCTGAGGAGACGAGGCATGGTTCAATAGGAGAATTATTTATCATATGTAGAGGACAATGGCATGGTTCCAAAGGGAGCATGAGTGATATGATTCGATGTGCATGAGTGTTTCATCAATGCCAAAGGAGGGTGTTGATTAAGGTTGGACATCATTGATGTCAACCCTTGAAGAAAAGCCACGTGGCACAAAGGTTTGGTAATGGACCCAATATGTTTGATGTAAATATGACTCATTATTGTTTTGTCATGGTTGATAAGAAGTAAATATCGATGAACTCCAAAGTGGTCCCCTTATGGTGGCCCTCGGAGAGCTTTGTAGATAAGAGAACCCATGCTTAATTGTGGAATAATGGATGAAGGAAAGTGAACTTGTCACGGAAAATATCCTAGATGAATAGTGCTTGTCATGTCATTCACAGTGGTATGTGGAGCGTCACATAATTCCTCCGGTTAGAGTTATGGCCATGAGAGAGTTGGAGACCCGGGGTTTGGGTAATGGACCCAAGTTTGTTTGATAGATGCTTGAGGTATGATTTATGATATATTTTAGATAATACTATTCTATATGGATAGTACATCATGCCATTTTGGTGGTATGTAGAGGCGTCACATAACTCCTTGGTTTTAAGAGTTATGGCCTTCTGAGGATTGAGGAGGACCCTCATATGACATCTAGAAGCCCAAAAGGTCAAGTAATGAAATCTGCAAAGTGGTTTAAGAGATTTTAAAAGGTAAATAATAAAAGTGAAGTGATGAGTGTATTATAGATTCAAAGTGAATGCAAAATAAATAATTTCGATGTCGATTTAATGGAGGGAATTAGAAGTGGACCCAACCCTAAAATAGGAGTAGTGGGCCCAGAGTGACCTAGAGAGATGTTTTAAGGGAGCTTACTTGGAGAGTATAAATAAAGAGGCAAGGCTCTCTCATTTGAATCACTGCCAGGAGATATTGAATATCTATAAGTGTCCCCAGAGGTATGATGATATCTAAGCCAAAATTCTGAGGAAAGTGAAGAGAAAAAGGCGGAAATGCAAAGGAAGGATAAATTCTTTTGATGGTGTTTTCTATGGTATGTTATTTACATGTAATCTCACCATTTTCGCTATAACTTTTTTCTATAATGATTCAGAGCCTGAAATTGCTATGCAAGTTAAAAAACATATCAAATTATCTTTGGTAAAAAATTCAAATTGTAGGTCATTTGTAGTTTAGGAGTTACACTCAAGTGGAAAAAATGAGGTTTAAAGTGATCAAAACTAGATCAAAATGAGTGTTTCGAGGGTAAAAGCGTCATAACTTCTTCATAGCAGGATATAAATTAATTGAAACCAAATGTGTTGGTTGGAGTTGTATTTAGTATTCTGTGTAATGGTTGGATCAATTCATCAAATGTGTGTCGCGGGGCCAGAGCTCTCTCACCAGTGGCTCTCTAGAATAAATTGACGAGGAATTCAACAAGGTATGCCATTTTGCTATAACTCTTTTTATAAAAGGTTCCAAGTATTGACACTTGGAGGAATTTCATAAAACATAATATTATAAGTGTGTGTCATCAAAATATCTAAAAAAAGTTTGATGAAAATGCTAGTCTCTTGTTTTAAAATTAATGAAGGTTTGTAGGAATGTTATCATATACACCAAGTCCTATTATAGAGATACAAAATCATATTTGAATGATGAAATTGATGAGGCTTTTGGTTGGTACATGTTGAGTACATGGATTGAGACAAATAATAGTTGATGAGTTGCTTTTATACATGATGTGTATAGTTGATGATCTTGGCTCGTGATGATTCATAGTTGATGATGGTGAGAACATGATTGGTACATGCGCCATTACATGGTTGGATGCACTTGTTTATGGAATACAGGTTGATTACAGGTTGGTGCATGGTTGATGCACTTGTTTATGGTACAATTCTGAGGTTGGTGCATGGTTGATGCTCTTGTTTATGAGTGCGAGGTTGGACGGAATATAGGTTTAGGTACAAGTTGATGTATGGTTAAGATTTATTGGTAAAGGTTTACATGGTATATCTCACAATGATAGTGTGATGGTGGTTCCATGATTCTACTTCTTCAGGTGTGAGGGGCCAGACAGAATAGTGGTTGTAAGCCCAGGAGAACATTGGGGTTGTAGCCTTCTTAGTTTGTAGCAGAGGGTGGGGAGTTAGACTTCCCTCGGAGTTGTAACTGAGAAACTAGGGGGTTGAGCCTCTATTCCGATTGCAGTTGGAAAACAAAGGAAGTTGGGTGCTTCCAATGAATGTAATTCTTCAAGACATATAAGAAAAAACATTAAAGTGGTTTTCTCGATTTGGAGTTTCGGCGTAAAACAACGGGTATCTGTGTATATGTGATTGTTATTTCTTCATCACATTATTGGATAATAATTTTTACATTGATATAACATTTAAGAAAATGATTATAATTACATTATAACTGATTCACCTCTCGGTAATCCAACAAAGATAAACAAGAGACCATGAGGAAGGCGATCCAAAACAAGGATGATTCCTAGCCCACTCTTGTTACAATACATGCACTAATGTTCCTACTCTTTGTTTCCCTTTTTCTTCTTTAGGAAGCAAATTTTTGAAAATTTGTTCTAAGACTTCATCATCCATGTGATACTTTGCACTTGACATCTATTTACATTATTGGTTATTAACCAAGCGATTTCTCTCATGTACCAATTCAACACATTTATCCACGTGGTGCATATTTGTACTTAGTGACATGATTTTAATTTCAAATCCTTGGGTGCATTCTACATCCATCATTGAAGCCATTCCCCCAATAGTCATTTTTTATATACTACAATTTATTATCAACAATCATCCTTATCTAGTAATCAAAATGATTCAACATAATCAATGTTAGTCTCTTTACTATGATGCACTCAAACATGAAAACACTTTCTATTTTTTCATGGCTGTGATCTCACTTCAAAATCCATACATCATGGATCAACAATGTACTTGTTTTGGTGACCAAACTTGCATTTGAGCATGGGTATACCAACATCAAGAAACATTTTTCTTATGTGTACTTACTGTGGTTGTGTTTTTCATATGTTCTTCTTGTCTCTACCTTTCTTGGTGATTTCCCACATGGCTCCTTGAAGATCTGTTATGTAGAAGAAAAATAGATGTATTTTGACTATCTATTGTCTTGCTATCTTCACAAATTAGGTTCATTTGTTAGCACCCTTATTTGGTAACCCCTATACAAAGTTAGGTGTTTTTACAAAAACCCTACAAAAATACCATTGTAGATAGTACTTGATATAATTATCATGTAGAAGTTTCATTACCAAAATTTTAATTTAGAGAGTCCACAACTTAGCGTGTATAACTATTTGAGAATCTAGGCGGCCCAAGTTCATTCATATAACCCTTGCCCATTATGACTCGAGTGCTACTTTTGGGCTAATAACCATGCATGAACAGTCTATAAAACCCCCCAAAATGTTGAATTTCCTTACAAATAAGGCTTTGACACGACATCTTATCATTACACCATGTGTCGTCCTCATCTGATGTAGTCATGCCATGATTGGAACCACCCTAGAACCATAATTTATCTATATAAATAAGAGGTTTGAAGGTGAAACCTTCTCTCTATAAAGAATAATTTGATAGTTTCCTCTTTTGTAGCTATAGTTTCTAAGCATGCAATTATTTCTCTATTTATACTATGGAGGTGCTACACACTTTGGTGGAGATTTAGAGTCGAAAGTTGTCGAGTGACAATGATACAAAGTTCATGTTATGGAGTTCATCATAAGATACGATGGGTATGCATTGTTCTAACTATTTCTAAATTATGTTAATGGAGGTCTCTCTTTTTCACCCACCACAATCTATTCTTATGTTATGAATTTAAATGCTTTTTTACTATTTACATTTATTATTAGAAATTGAATTCATCTTTTAATTCATGTTTTAGTTTACTTTCAAATTGTAGGTTCAATGCATAAAGTATAGTTTTATTTAGAAAAGGATTAAAAGGTATGGTGGTGTTTTGATGTGTGTCAGAAATTATGATTGAGATTTTTAAGTTTGGATGCTTCTCATCTTTTTTTCTAGGACAAATACATTTGGAAGAGAACACTTAGAGACTCCCCTTTGTCCTCCTCCCCTTCCTCTCTCTTCTAAATACATATTTAAATTGAAATCGAATTAGGGAAAGAACAATTTGGGTCTTATATCCATGGAAAAGGTGACCAACAGTTATAGAGAAGTGGTTTGACACTTGTGTGTAAAAACTCTTCAAATAATAACTAACCAACCCACTATAATTCTATATATATAATTTGTGTCTTTTAACAAGAAATCAAAGGGACATAGCCCATCCAACCTTCACCAATTTACGTAATAACTATAATAGATTGTTGTTTGTAAATATGAAAATTCTACATTAGCGAGCATGTAATTATAGATTCTCATATAGGGAAGGGAGGAATCATCAAACCATGGATAGTACCTTCCTTTTAAGTTGTTCTATTTCATCCACCAATACTTTAGTCTGAGATGCCAAACAAGAAACAACAATTTAGATAATGTGGAAGTTATCCATCATACGATTACTTTTGTACATTCAAAAATACAAATAGCACATGATAATATTAATGTAAGTGACATCAAGTTATAACAACCTTTCGTGCTCGTATGTGGTTCAACCCTCGTTCAGCTTGGCTTTCTAGCTAATTTAATTCTTTCACTGAACATGATGCTAGATCTTCCCCCATCATCTTTCTACAAGAAATTTAAAGAAAACATGTTAAACATTTCAACATAAATTATATTAATTAGACACAATATTCAATTTCATTGCATGGATTACTTCTCAAATTCACACCACCTTTGTGCTAATTCAAGGATCCTAATTCTCTCTTCCATATTTGCAATTTCTTGTTTTAAATGATGCACATAGAAATATAATCATAAAAACTTGTTATTCATTGAATATTTAGATGTAAACCAAATAATGTCAAGTTCCATCTCCATTATCTTTATCTACATGAAAATTGGCTATGATCCCTACATTGGGCCTTTCTTTTTCAAAGGAATTGAGGTTTTGTATAACCAATTATTATAATTTTACTCTAGTAACATATCTACGATTTATTTGTGAATGCAACCTTGATAATCATATTTTTCATATTTTTTAAGTGTATTTTATTAGATAGAGATATTAAATGTGGAAGTTATAGTGTAAATTGTCACTGTTAATCTATTATCATTCTGGAAATTCTCTCATGCAAGGAGAAAATATATAATATGTCAAACATGATACTAAAAATGATTGACTATGACAACCATTCAACTTTTATTTTTGTGTTTTCATGCACTATGATAACATCAAGTGACCTTTTTGTTGGATATCTGTTGAACTCTCTGTACATAGACTGTGCATCCCAATGCACTTTTCTTAGGCCCAAAAACAAGACCCACATTGGGGAATTAAGGGGGGCAGTGCCTCCCCCATGTGGATGTTTGGGTGTGGGAGCACCCAACAAATTCTTTTGAGTCTATTATGGGTCTTATATGGGTTATGGGTCATTTTTCTAGGCCCAATGTCGAGACCCACAATAAGGAATTCATGGGAAAAATGCCTCACCCATGTGGATATTTGGGTGTATGATCCCAAAGAAGTTTCTTTGGGTATGTTATGTGTTTTATATGGTTTATGGTGGTTTTTGACCAATGGTTTTATATATAGATTGTAGTTTTATTTAACTTAGTAGACTAGGGTTAAACAAACAATCACAATATCTATATCTTATTTGTGAAATATTGAGTTGAGACAATGAGAAATGTGTGATCGTTTGGTTGGTTTACGGTTTTGATAATCCAAGGCAAATTTGTGTAAATTGTGAATGTGCCACTATTCTATTTCTTCTTTTATTAAGAATCTGTCAATAATGGGCATTACTTTTCTTGGATGTTAAAATAAATGTTAAATTTTAACAGTCAATTAGATATTTGACATAGGCATTAATAAAGTCTTTTGGGCCTCCAAATTGTCTATTTTATGGCCCATCCTATGTAATTTCCTCCACCTCTTGATGAAGAAGTTTGGAAAGACTTAGTGAATTAAGTCATCCCACTAGACCATAGTCTCATGTAGCATGTGGGGAAAGGTCAACTAACTCAATGTTATATTTTGAAGTTGACTTGGGAAAGAGGTAAAAGAGGTAAAAGGTAACTCAATGAAGGAATAGAGAGCTTGAGAGGTTGAGTTAGGAGTTGAACCACAGGGAGTTAACTTAACTCAGCAGAGAAACATAAAAGGTATAAAAAGGGAAGCCTCGGGTGCACCTCTCACTCTTGGATATTATTGCATTTGGCTATTGGGCTCTTGGGCACAATTTTGAGGTTTTGAGGAATACAAACCCTAGAGTGAACAAATTAGTGGTGAAAGATTCTACTCACCTTGTTCAAGCTTGGTCTCGAGGATGAAATACTCCGCCCACACCATTCTATAGTATTCCCAGGTACCATCGGCTATTGAGGAAGCAGTAGGTCATACCCTTGAGAGTTTTTCAGTGACACCATTCCTTGGAGAGGAGTTGTTGACTTATTAGCCGAGGGCTTATTGAGATTCTAGCACAGAGTGATGTGTGTGCCTTGCGGGGGCCTTGTCCATCAGATTTGGAGTGTTTTGGGAGGGTTACTTTGCTTATATTATTATCTGCAATAGTGGGATAGTTTTGAGAGAAGGAGATTATAATAAACCCCAATTTCATCATAAAAAAAAATTAGAGGAGAATTATGCTCTAAGTGTATAATGAATTTATAAAAGTTAATCCATAATATTCAAAATCATATTACCACTGTGTGTTTAATTTCTTTTTCTAACATTACAGATTCAAAACTAGTGTTTACCATACTCATTTAAGTTATACTAGTCCTCGTAAGTGGTCGAATATTAAAAATTTGTAGTAAAGCGGAAAGTTGGCATAGGCCTAGTGTTAGGTTTCTAGCCTCTTATTAAACGTCCACCCTCATACACGAGTACAATCCTAAACTTCAAGCCCCGAGAACTTTAGATACACAAGGAAAGGGGTCGAAATGTTTGCTTTAACGTTAGAGTTATTGGTTTGGCTTTTGATATAGGTGACCACGGACTTTGAGGAATTCCTTGGAATTATCCTATTGATTGAATTCGTAACCCAATGATCTATTTGGTTGGAAGCGGATGATTCATCCTTTCCTGACTTAACTGACTCCAACCACCGGCACTAACTAAATTAGTGGTAAAAGGGTTATGAGGAGATCCTTACTTGTCCTCTTAACTTACTAACTGTGACTAGATGTATTGATAGTCAAATTTAATTTTCTGTCCAACCATTAATGGAGATGGAAAACGAGAGTCACCCTGTACCCTCATCCATAGCCAGGCGGCTCACTTCAACTGTACATCCAAATGGTGCATTTCCCTCGTTATACCGCATTCAATATCATGAGCTTCGTGTTTTAGGAGTATCACATCCATGATTCCATTTTCATCCTTGTGCCAATCTACTCTGAGTTGAATCCTATGTTTTTCCTCTGTTCTTGACTCTATAGTGTATGGGCATGGTGGCTTGGAGCATTCCCCGTATTTCTCTTGTTTCGGTATGTATCCATACTAATTTTTTAACTGTAGGTTTTAGTCATTTCGGCTTACTATTCTAGTATTATCTTGTTTATTGCCCATAGGCCCTTCTTTCCCTCCTCCTTGACTTCGCCATTCTTTTATTACTATTACCAGTTAGCTTAGTCAAAAGAAAATAAAATGTTTAAATGAAGTTTAGGGTCTTTTACATGCATGTATGTTGAGCCTATTTATTTTGATCACATAACCTCTCAGAGCCCAAGTTATTGTTTTTCTATCGAGGTTTTTGGAAAAGCGAGGGGTCCATCTACAAAATACTCTTGATAACACATAAAGGCATGATTTTTTCCTTATTAGAAGTCTCAGGAAGAATAGTAGATGTGGAAATACATAAATAGGGATTATACTCTGGCTTGAAGATAAAAATGTTTGGTTGCGTTCTGCATGCCCCCTTGCTCTTTTTGAGTGTCTTACCAGGCATGTGCATTTGGGTTTTTTGGGCACCGTGTCGACTCCTCTGCATTTCCTTAAAACTTATTTGCAGAGTGTTAGATAGTTCTATTGTTTCATTATCTCTTTTGTAAGATAGTTCTTGAGTTTATGCTTTTATGCAATTTGGTCATGTTCCAACATTCATTTATTGGTTCTTGGATCTGTTATTGTTCCAGTTATTCATTGATTCTTAATGCTAATGATAGATTCCCTTTGGACTTTTTGCGAGGGTACCCATCAAGGATTCTAGGACTCCTCTTCCCCTCTTGGGTCTAGAAAAATATGCGGTTTCTGGTGATGGTGAAGGATAATCATATCCCTCTACTTAAGTTAAGTATTACTTTGGCAAACTCTCTTTCCTAATATTGCTCGATTCCCTTTTATTTTATTTACATTTCTGTTGAACAAAACTTAATGGTGTCCCTCGCAACTCTGTGCAGGGGTTTCAACCACGCGAGGAAACATGCTCGATGATTTCACCCCCTGTTAATAGGTACTTGGGTTCCATTTTACCCCTGCCGAAAAGGCCTAGACAATTAATGGTAGAAGCATTCAATTAAGGAACAATATCACATGTGGGTAATTTACGTTGTGTGTTAGCTTAGTTTCTCCTTCTCATGATGAGTTCCGAGAGTGGAGCTTTAAAATTGTATAATTGCAAAAGGATTAAGGCTTAGATTTCTTCTTGTGACTTGTATTAAGTATTGATAGAAGGTAAATTATGGTGAAATCTTTCCTATGCTATTGTTTTCTCAACATTTTTGAAATGAAAGGATTGTGGATGGTGTTTTATAGCCTTACTTCAATTCGTTTTTGGCATCATAGATCCTCGACATACCTATAAGCGTGTTGGTAAATAAATCACCTATGTTTTCTCTTGTAATGTTTAACCTAGATCTATAATAGTTTAGACCTATCTTTATTTTGTGTTCAATCCGAGTGTACTCCAATTTCTGGAACTAATTCTATGCCATATATTATAATGATTTCTGAATGAACATTTACACATATAAATTCATAGCTGGAGTCATAAGTTTTTGTTTGATACTTCGTAAACCCCCTATTGTTAAATTAATAAGGCCTTTAAATATGTATAGTTAAAATGGATATAATACTTTTGAAATTCTTCCAGTTTCCTACAAATGTTTACATAGGTTTGAAAATCCACTACAAAAATTAACCCCTTAGAGTCGTATGGCTCATGATGATCTTATGACAGGTAGAAGATTTTCTAGGACTTGAAGTTTCAAAATTTGCATGATGAATTTAATGCTTGGGCAAATAGCTCTATCACAGGGCTGACTAAAACCATGATGGAATTTTTTTGTAATATAGCTCGTTGTTCAGGTTCAATTCTATTACCGCTATAGGTGATATGTGTTGTTTATAACCTACACACTTGTATGTGGAACCTGTGATGACAATAGGTCACAAATATAGTAGTAATATAAGTCTATTCCTTTAATAGAATAGTTGATTGTCTAACATATGACCTATGGGACCATATAGATACAATCATTCCTACAACAGATAATAAACATAAATCATTTGATATGTAACTTATATACAAACTTACTCAACTTCAAATATTTATAGATAAATCTTCCGAACATTTCAGTTACAGGAATGAACGTACTCCTGTAAATAGATCTGATCTTTCCAGTTCAAGTTTTACATAGGTAATTATGCCCTATAATTTTAACTTTTTACTGTAACCTCATTCAAAGGAACATATATCATCCATAAAAATTATTTGACAATACCAAGTGATGCATAGAACAAATGCAAAATCATTCAAGCAAATGAAGAGGTGTATATCTGAACCAATTCGGGGAGCGACAAGTAGAACAACCCACGTTCCTTGTGAGTAGAGCAAATGAAGCTCACTTGCCCAATCACCCCAAGCCTGACCATGAATCCATGAGAGCGAACTTGGAAACTCCTCCTCGGCAATGTCCTTCAATTCCATTAGATTCCTCTTGCATCACACTCAATCCAATAGTGTTCATAACAACGAGTAAAAATCAATAGTCTCTTTCCGAGCATACTTGAAGTCACTGCCTCCTCCACATATGTTATTTATCAATTTGCTTAGGTCCTTTTTCCCTCCCTTGCGAATTTTACTTGGCAGCATAAATCCACGATTTTGGGGGATACTGGCCAAATCATTGATTTGCCACTTATATATCCGGCATAGAGGTCATTTAACATATTCCCCATACATGGATTCATGGTCAGTTAGATTTAACATGGTTGTTCCATTTATCCTCTGAAATCAATAAAAATATTTTGTTTTTCATACAAGTGTAAATGATCAATTTTGTTAGTTGGGTCAAATCAGTCTCTTCCCAACAGTGATAATAATTAATTGGTGTCAAATTGAGAATTTGAATTGCCAGATAGCCAAAATTTTCCAAATTTGGTTACTAAAAAGCGGAATAAATTTCAAATAGATTAAATTTCAAAATGCTATTTTGGGGGATGTCATGAGAGAGTATGGCTGTGATTCATATCTTGTCAATTTGAGGGGGTTACACATCAGATCTAACCCTGAGACTTCTCCTAATTGACCTTGGCATTGATCTATATTTCTAGAGAGTTTAAAGGGATTTGGAGGCTTCCTTCCTTCGAGGGGCGAAATATTGAACTTGCTGGTGTTTGGAGGCTGCAGTCTTGATTGAGGGATTCAACAATTTGGAAGGTAGATCTTGGCATCTGACTTGAGACTTTAGAGAGGGCTACCACTTGCCTCGATCCCCATCATTTGAGTGGGGAGTTTGGTGCCTAAACCAGAGACATCCCTTAGGTTAGGCAGAAATCTTGAATAACTCTCATTCTTTAGCAAAGCGATACGGCATCGAGGAGTTTTAGGCGTGACCCTCGTTCTTCTTGGTGCCCTCATTTGCATATCCGGCCTTTGGAGGCTTGTTTTGTATTACGAAGGAGCATCCACATGCATCCATTAATCTCTCTTAAGATCCATTTGATGTTATTCCAGATCTGCATCTATTTTGTATCAGGTTCTTTCTTTTCCATAATAATAAAGGTTAGATCTATGCTTTGGGTTCCATATCTTGTGTCTTGGTTAGATCCTTGTATTTGCATTGAGTTTATCTTTAGATCTGTGTTTAATAACGAAATATAACCCTAAGTCCGAAACACGAGAGGCTAACCTACAAACATACACAAACAAACAAGTAAATGTTAATTGAGTTAGTGTTCCAGCGAAAAAATTGGCTTGCGAACATTCTACGATAGTATGAGGAGGCTGATCCTCCATCCTACATGAGGATTAGTGCATGCAGATGTATAGTGGTATATTTATGGGCTGAAGGAAGAAACAAACAAGTGGGATAGAAGCCAATATGGAGGGTTCAACTGGTGACAATGAGCCACATGGCTTGGAAATATTAGCACAGGAGTTACGTAAATCCATAAACCAAGCAGTACCAATGGTCACCCATACCTTGGGAAAGTGAGGAGGCAATGGGGATGGGCCGAAATATCAGAGACCTTTAGGAAGGTAGATGAAAACCAAACAAAGATAGCAGAAATGTTGATGAGATGAATCACAAGGAAAAAGGTCGAAAATCTTATGCCAATAAGGAAACCAATGGATCTCATGGAGGAAACGAGAATTGTCGATTAGGAACACATTCCCCTATATCATCATTCTAAGGGAATCCATGGAGGGTGGTCACCATAGGGACTTGTTATCCCCTTTCGGGATAACTAGGAGATGTAATCTCGAGGCCTAAGTCTGAACATAGATCACCAGAGCCCAGTTGACTTGAGCTGGCCATGGAGGGGCCCATCTTTCTCCTTTGAGCCTCCACTTTGTCCACTTGTGTAGCAACAACATACACATCACCTTGACAGTCACGCATCAGAGCCGGTTCTTGCTCCATGAGGTAATGAGTCTAAATTATAAGTTGTATGTGTCACTTTGATCCTCAAAATTTTGAATATGTGCATTTGATTCCTTTGTTTCTATGAGGTGCTTTGATCTTATGCTTGTCTACTTGACCATGTCTAGGGTGAATGACAGGATGCCCTAACAAACTTGTGTCCATAGGAGTTTTGAGTTTCCCTTGGAGTTTGAAGAGCCATCATCCATTCCCGTCACACATACCACTTTCCATCTTACCCATCCCGTTACCTTGGTCTACGCATAGGGTTGATCATTTTAAGGGGTGTACTTTGCTTATAGGAAGAAATGGGCTAAAGGCCTGGGTGGTAAAAGTAGTTGACAATAAAATCCTAGGAATAAAACCTCAAGATGCTTCGTCCGAGGATCCCAGAAAGCAATAAAAGGATTCTCGGCAAGAAACATAGGGAACAACGTAGAAAAATAAATCAAGACCAAGTTGAAGGATGAGGTTTCATCACGAGCCATCTCATTACATCCATAGGTGCCTAACACGATATGACACTACCAACATCTGGTTGCCATGGGAATAATTGTCTTAGTTACATAGCCAAGAGGGAGGTCTCATCATGAGCCAACCTTCTCATTTATTGAAAGTACTTGTAATTAACATTGTCACCACTGTTCACCAAGCTAGGGCAATGTCCCTTAGCTAAATTCTTGAGAAAAAATATAAAGATGCGGCTACCCTCTAGACCTTTACCTGGGGGTTGATCCTCTCCAGAGCGATTGGCCTTGGAAGGCCAGGACTCGAGAGCCCATGATGTCACAGTATGGATGTCTTGGGAGGGATAATGGCATTGTTGTCACATGTGGCTGACTTGGAGAAGCCAAGGAGGTAGCGTTTTTGCTCGAGGCTTCATTTTTTCCTGGAAGGGGCTAAACGTCACCCTAGAAAGGATAATGTCTCTCTATTGCTTGATTAGGGTTTAATTTTCAAACATTTTATATAAAACACTCACAGGGAAGCCCACAACATGTGCATGCAGTCGAGAGGTAAATATTTCCTTGTCCAAATGTAAACACTTTTCCTCTCTATGGACTAAAATGGGTGATGATACATGAACACTCTCGGTTTGAAAAACTAAGATTCCCTTGAAACCTTCTTTATGTAATTAAGAAAGAAGGAACAAGTTTTTTATTCAACAAAATGAAGAGAAAGGTTGAGGCTGCGGAACTGGAAACCGATTGATGAAGTAATCAACCTATGCTCCTCCCTCACGATATTTTGAAGCCATCCACGAACCTTTCCTCCCTGCACCACAACAACACAATGAGATTAGTTGCTTTCCTTTTTGAGGATGTTGATGATACCTTGTTCCATGATTAAAATATTGAAGGAGGAATGTAATCCCTGAAAGAAGTAGATATTCACTGTTGTACAATTAAAAATGAAGGGGCAATTCATGAGGATGAAACAATAACACATATTAAAGACACCCAGTCCTCAAAGCTCTTGCACAAGAAGGAACAATAAGTTAACCTCCTCCCCAAGATTTTGATGATGCTCTACTTTATGACGAGGGAGCTAAGGAGGAAATAAATGAGTCCTTGAATCTTTCAAATCCTACATGTTATGACACTGGAATAGTGACATGGTTGATAAAATTGATGAGTTCATACATGTTGGGAGAGCGTAGGTGGGATGTAGTTATGATATGGATCTAATCTATAACATCAAGAACCATTTCCAAGTATTTCACTTACAATTATCAGAGAAGAATACTCTTGACCAATGGCAATGAGGAGATGATATTTTTACCCATGCTTTTCAAAAACCCAAGGATGACCTAGTACTCTGTTTTCTTGATGATTTTCAGCCTGTTGACCACCCATTTAGAAACAATGGTCAAGTCATGTGCCATGAAAAGATGCATCCGCAGGATGAAAATTTGTTGAAACGGTATTGGTTCGCCAGTATCACGATCTTTAACAAAGTTTTGTAAGCCAGGAAATTTCCAGCACCTGGCGTGGAGTTGATAATGTAATATGAGATGCATGGATCATAGTTAGGTGAGGGTACGGGATGTTTTCATTGAAGTTTCCTTTCAGGGTTTTATCCTCGGAGTTGTCAGCCGGGCTTTAGGGCTGGTGACTTCCCATGAGTTTTTCATTCCCACAGATAATTCCTCAAAAGTGGTGAATGGTGTTCTAATGGTCTCATACTTTGGTAGTTATTGTTTAGGAATGCTGTAAATGACCATACCCAGGCAGTGTAGAAAGTTTAGCGGAATTTATTCGAGTCTAAATAGGTTTTTTAATTAATTAAATTTTTAATAATTTAATTAATTAATTGTTTACAGAGCTAATGTTGTAAAAGCTGGGTCTTTGGGATTTTGATTGGGGTATTTGTGCTCAAAAGTAGAATGGCACCCTACATCCATGGACCAAGTTTCATTTCGATCGGACAAAGTTTACTATGCATTTGTCCACACGGAGTCAAAGTCAGAGTCAAAACAATAATTTTAATTACTAAGTCATTTTTGTAATTTTTGTAAAAAATTGTGGGTGAATGTTAAGGTGGAAAAGGAGGCAATATTAGACTTTACATAACCATCCCAACCTTTTCCAACCTATTCTAACCCCTTACCCACCTTCTACACTAAAAAATCATGCCTCCCTAGGGGGATTGACGTGTTTTCCTTGGTGGAGGTTGTTGTGACTTATTTTGGGGCCCCTCTCATGAGTTATGACTCCCTTTGACCCCACATCACCTCCTAGGATGATTCCACTCATTTTCTTTCATTAATCACCCTCCATTCCTTCATTTTCACCTTTCTTTTTGCCCCCTCCAAAAGGAGTTACGCCCCCTCTTCTAAAAACTCCACAAATGATTTTTACCAAAATTATTTGAGACCTCTCTCACCTTCCTTGGCATCAATCCAAGGCCTCCCACACCTCTTTGCTTGATCCCAACACCTCCTACATTTCCTACACCCTAGATGGCTTTTCAAACCCTAGATGGTGTGCCCTATTGCTTGAATCTACTCTTGTCTTGGTGTTGGACACTTGGAATTGATACAAGAGAGGTAGGTTTGTCTCCTCAAGTATAAATAGATCCCTCTTCTCACTTTAGCTCACCATTCTTTGAGCTAGAGTTATGCTATTGAATTTTTGCCATCTTTCTTGCTCTTGCCATCTCACATTCCACTCATTTCTCTTGCGGATCATTGGAGCAATTAGTTGCTTCCAGGTTCTCATTTGGATTCAATAAACAAAAAACTTTGGAGGATTTTGGACCAATATAGATTAGTCATGTTTGTCCATGGCATATGAGGTGACTTTGTTCCTTTACACTTTGTTGGTTTCTAGCTAGTATCTTGAATAAAATTAGTTTGTTTAGGTAGATCAAATAGACATTAGTGTTGCTGATATATATGTGATTTTGCTAGTATTGTAGTGGTTGTCAATTTTCTATTCTATATCATCATACTATGCTGTTTGGAACTCTCACATTTGTTTTAGTGTATATTTTCTCACAAGGGTTGGTTGGGAGACTTTTAGAAGCGATTTCGGTAAAGTTTGCACAAACTCTTTGCCTTTCCTTTTGGATCTGATATATTGCTATCACTCCATATCATTTTCTGTAGCTAACCTCTCCTAGATAGGTCAAAAATATAAATCTTTTATTTGCCGATTTTGATGCTTATAAATTTTTTGTATAAAAATAATTTTTTTGACGATAAGTATTGTGTTTGTAGCATTTCCAGCAAGCTTTTGCTTGCTGTTTTTGAGTACATACCCGAGGAAAATGGAAACTATTTTCAAGCATTCAAGAGGAACTTTCTCGAGAACCCTTTCAGTTGAGTAGCTATCTCAACTCTTCCCTTGCTACTTTCAACTTTCTTTCATTATTTTATTCTTTTGGATACATAATCTTGTACTAACATAGATTAGTTCAATTTATCTTTTAGTTGAATTTATTCTCTATTCATTTAGTTGTTGGCCTCTTGTCCAATAGACAAGTTTGTGTGGCCTTTTGTTTTAAATAATTTGTTATTAGTTTAGGTAACCCTCTTTGGCCAACAATGGTAGGCACTCACCTTAGCCATTGTGAGTGAAGTTTTATTTCTTTTAAGTTTTCATTATTTCTAATAAGCTAATGACAGGCACCTTGAGAGAGTAATCCCCAAAATCCTTTGACCTAAGAAAATCTACCTTTCTTTTTTATGTCTATATGTTACTAAATGGATAAAATGATCTAGATAGTCATCACATAGTTTCCTTTCATTCAAGTTTATTTCACATGCTTTGGATTTCATTGCTAATGGTTTAATAATTTGTGATCTATCTTGAGTGCCAAATCTACTTGTTGTCATAAGTTATTATGCTTTCACTTTCTAAACATTTGATTATCTCACACATGGTTTAAGATCTTAATCATCAACTTATTAAATCTTTCCTTTTTTTTATGCTTATACCTTTCACATGGGTTTAACACTTAACATATGTGGATGATGGTAAATCTTTAACTCTTAAGTGAATCTCTAAATGGTGATGTGATGCTCATATGTGCTTAATGTTTTTTCCATCTATTGGCATAATCATGGTTTAAGGCATTTATTTTCAGTTTCACACTTCAAACAATCTTTCACTAATGTCATCTTGCTTAATGTTTAAGACCTCATAATTCATAACTTTACTTTTTCCAAACAAGTTTTTTTGCTATAAGTAGTTTTAATTTACATTTTCTTTCAAGCACATAAGTGGAATGGTTCATTGTTAATTGCTACATCTTTTGCAACATTTCTCTTATATATTAATGTGGTAAATGCTCTTTTAATTCACATCTCATAACACATTTTATGAGCTTTTTCCTAATGTGTTAATGCTCTTTAATTTTCAATCTTGCAAACACATTTTCATGAACTTTTTCATTCCGGCCATACACTAAAAAGTGAATTTTAAAGGGTCTAAAACACTTCTAAAAGCAACCCAACACACTAAAAGACCCACCCGCAGGTCATAATAACACTTAGAAAACTTTTAGGGTCTTTATTCAACCATCTCCACCATCTAAAACGGTTTTGAGGAAAACAACGAAAGGAATTGGCAGGGGACCATCCCGTGATTCCGTAGGGGGGATCCTTTCCGGGAAGTACTCTTACTGTCAGGGTTGACCATGGAAGCTAGGGTGGGCTTCGTTGCATTACTATCTTGAGCACCCGCCAGTCATTTGGCCAAGGGAGGAGGAAGCTTAAAGCACAAACATAGTTTAGGGGAAGGGAACTAAAATTTACCAAATCTTTAAGAAACTCCTTAATCATTTAGTTGCATAGATCACCTTTGTATGCTTGAGGAATTAGATTTATGCATAGGAACACACATTGGTGATAATCTCATTGTTTCATTTATCTTTATTGCAACTTTATGGTTTATGTTTTCCATGTCTATGTGAGCATATGAGTTGAACATTGAATATCTTATTTTGCTTGTTGTGGTGTGAATCAAGAAGGGGTTGATTATCCCACTTGGGGAGGCATCACCTTCTTTGATTCTTGAGTGATTTTTTTGGTTTCCAGTGAAGGCGGTCCAATAGATTAAGTGCTATTGGGGCATGCTTGGCTAATGTGTTGACCTCACTTACATTTGTGTATCTTTGTATCTCTTTGTATTTTTGTAAACATTGTAACAATTGTAGATTTTTGTAAGTAATTTTAATCCTTGGTTTGGGGTAGTTTAACTTGATTTCATATTTTAATACTTTTGTAATAAACCACCCTCAAACTTAGTTGACCTCATTGCCCAACCTTAGGCACTAGTCTTAGTTGACTTAGGGAAAGGGTTGATTGACATTTAGATTAGACTTGCACTTTGTATTTGTTGCCTTTGCATATTAGGCTAGTTTTCCCCTTTAGCCTTTAACGAATTAAAACTAACTCCTAGAACATTAAAACTAAAATCAATCTAGTAACTAGGGACTACCCCCCTTGGCTTCCCTAGGAGTAAGCCTAGAAGGAAGAGGGTCCAGTCAAGGTGACAGTGTGGACTGAGAACCTAGACATTATGTCTCTGAGGACACACTAAGTGAGTTGGACTTAGCTCACGTTAGTAAGTGTGTATTAGGACGTCAACATCTTTGGCGCCGTTGCCGGGGATAAGTCATTTATCCTTGGTCAAAACGACTTAACTTAATTTTTTATTTTTTTTTTAGAACTAAATAATAAAAGCTTTAGTCCCTTAAAATTCTTTGAGCTTGCATTGGTTAAGCTTTGTGTGATTCTTTTCCAAGTGGTGACTCCATTGAACAAATCTATCAAGTATACTACAAGGAGAAATCCTTGTTGGTTGCTTGAAATTCTTGGAGAAAAAGCACTCATTGATATCCAATTCTTGTGCCAAACTTAACAAATTAACTTTTGTTTTTCTTCTTGTTTTTGCCTTGTTTTATGCTCTTGTTT
This sequence comes from Picea sitchensis, assembly GCA_010110895.2. Taxonomy (NCBI): domain Eukaryota; kingdom Viridiplantae; phylum Streptophyta; class Pinopsida; order Pinales; family Pinaceae; genus Picea; species Picea sitchensis. Next base: position 25,345 of record SNQJ01S0134855.1, read on the forward strand.
GTCTGAAGTAAACTTGGTCATCTGGCGACTCCACTTTTAAATAATTTGATGAGGTATTTTGCAAGAAGAAATTTATGACTTGCTTTGCTTCATCCTTGAACTTGGAAGGGTTTGTGGGTGAAGCTAGCTAGTCCTTCTTCTTGTTGGATCCTTAGTTATCTTGGGTCCCAGTCCTTTTCTTTAGGCCTTTGTTTAAATGTATAGTTAGAAATGGATGATTTCTTTGGTCCTATTGATTTTTCAGGAATTGTTGATTACCCT
>SNQJ01S0134858.1:4327-25526 GCA_010110895.2 Picea sitchensis
TTCTCTCGATACCCTTGACAGGTTTCGGGCTCGATACCCTGCTCATTGTGGTCTACCCGACTTTCAACTGTACCCGCTTGGTGACTGTTCGCATGTTGGAAACCTAGTTGCCAATATGTTTAGGGACATACACAGGTGATTGCGAGGGTATATCGTTGTACCTAGGACAGACATCGGGCCACACTTTGCAGAGTATACCTGAAGGGTGCTTCCATGTTCGAGTTTCACTTGCACCAGTAAGTTTCTCTAGTGTTGGTTGTTGTAACTGTTCTTCCAAATAATTTAGTGATTGCTTGTGTTATCTCTTAGGGGCTTCTTTTTAGTGTGTGTTACTTTTGAATGTTTATACTACCTTAGAGTGTCTTGGATATTCTCACACAGTGGAGGATCTCGAGCTCCGTCGATCACGAAGGCTTCTTGGCCTGCCGTCGGTTACACTGGAGCCACCCCCGCCACCATTAAGGTGGAAGCTATACCAACAAGGGTCTTTTGAGGCGACCGGGTTACAAACCATTGTGCCCAAACAACCCCTGGAGGAATCAACCATTTTGAACCTTGAAGCAGTCTCTCTTGGCTCGATTGAAACCCCAACCACTGATATCTTGGCACCGTTTATTGTACCATTCCAATTTCATGAACGCTAGATAGTGCCTCACACAACAATGGAAACAAATGTTGTTACTTCTTTTGGGAATTATTCAATTCCCATCACGGTTGTCACCACAGAAGAGTCATCTCCTAACCTACCATCGTCGGTCTGAGCCACCATGGTCTCGGCTGCAACAATTTCGTACAGTGGACTGAACCCATCTATGGCGGCGGCCACAACCCCCTTCACACCTAGTGCGACAGGCCCTCCGTTCTCATACGGTATTCCTAGTTCAGGTACAAGTCATGTACTAACCTACTCCACTTTACAGGCTTTGGGTCTAGGGGCAGGGAGGTCTAGCACTCCTCTACAAGGTCACTTTGGGGGCACTCCTGTCCCTTTTAACACTTTTCCTTATGCAGGAGGTCATATCCCTCCTTCGTCCCCTTCGCTCGGTGGTTCGCATCAACAATCTACGAGGCAACCTACACACAATAGTTTATTTGCAGCAGGGAGTCAAGGACCACCTTCGCAAATTATGCCGGTAGGTTCGACACCATTTTCTTGGAAAAAAATGTTTACTAACAACACATTCTCATCAGCCACTTTCTCGACTAGTGGCAACCCCATTTTTGGACAATCTACTCCTGCGCAGGGTACTATTCTTGCACAGGGGGCACACATAGCAGGACCTTGGAATTTAGAACAAGGATCCGTTCCCTCCTCCAGAATGCCATTCTGGGGTAATTCTTTCCACAATCAATGGAACCCTAGACAAACTACTATGCCTCTCCCCATGGGACCAACATGGGGTAATCCTTCCCAAACTCCTCCAAATGCAATGCATGCCCAACACTCTATGTCCTTTTTGGGAAATCAGTCGATGATGTCTCAACAGATGCAAAATCCTTATGTTGGTCAGGGCCATGGTTTCTACCATAATCCAGGCCAGCAACCAAACTTTTCCTGGCAACCTGGTGCCAGTCAAACTCCAGGACCCTTTTTCCTAGGTTATCAGCAACAACCCAAACTACCATTTCTGGCGACTTTACACTTGCCAGATTTGACAAGCTTGTTGAATGATCCTATTTGTCACAATCCACGTTGGCCTCCTATGCCAACGAAGTTGACTTCGGACATTCCAAAGTTCAAGGCCAAGCCTAATGAAGATCCAGGTGATCATATGACTACCTTTCATCTTTGGTGCTCATCTAACTCATTGAAGGATGACTCCGTACAGTTGCAATTGTTTCAACGTACTCTCATTGGGAGTGCCGCGAAATGGTACATCGATCTCGACCGCTAAAGATACTCTTCTTTTGGCGCACTGGCGATGGCCTCCCTTAACCATTTCCAGTTACCTGTGAGATTTGACGCTAGCACAGAGCTGCTCGCCAATTTCGAACAGACAATCATGGACCATATCTCTGATCATATCCGAGAGTGGAGACACCAGAAGAGTTTGATCAAGGTACTAGTCCCACCAGCATTCCTTCTTGAGTGGTTCCTTAAGTCTTTGGTCCCACAGTTATCCAAAGATGTCACGACATCCAGAATTTTCTCCGAAGAAGATGCCATCATGAGGGCTCAACAGTTTGAGCTCATCTATTCTCAGTCTGGTTTATTATATAACATCTTTCCAGATGCACCACGTTCGATACTGGATAAGACTAGATAGAGAGTTGGACCACATGTTGATGGTATTGTTGGTTCAGCATAAACCCATCCCATTGAGAAATTGACAAAGCAGTTGCAACAGTTATCCATACAACATACAGCGGCCAGGCAAACTATTGCTTTGGATACTCCCCCTACCCAAACGTCGGAAGTACACACCGTTGAGTCGACTAACTCAAAGGCCAACCAACAGCCTGAAGGGAAGAAAAAAAAATGAAATAAGGGTAAGGGGGATAAAAACCCCACTGATAATGTTGGCGGGGACAACACGGAAAAATGGAAGGCGAGGTATCCATGCAACTTGTGCGCGGAAGACCACCCGACCCATCTTTGTCCTCGACTTGCAGAGGCCCAAAAGTTTGTCACACAAAAATAGCAAGCAGTGTTGACTAATCCCTTTCAACATGGTCAAAATCTAACTCAAGACTCTATGAGCACAGAAGGGGGAAGCCAAGAAACCTACCCGCCTCCAAACAATCCCTCATCCACGAACGTATATATGGTTAGGGGTGATGTTTTCATATCAACAAGAGTGCATGATTATAGTAAACCAAACAATTTTGAGAAGGGTAAAGGAGTTGATCTCCCATCTCTTCCTCTATAGATTGAGAAGATGTTGGGAGAAACAATGACACGCATTCCAAAGGGTTCATTTAAAAAAGCTTCTCACAACCCAAATGCAGGGGCCGCCCAGAATTACTTTGTGGTGGAAGATTTATCACAAACCCCTTGTGCGATGTCTGCTTTGGAGGTCCTCCAAAGATACCCTTCTCAGAGGAAATCCTTGTTAACCGCTTTGGGCTCTACTGAGACTTGTAATCTAGGCACCATCATGTTAGATACAACCGACTTAAAACCTCGTCTGCCTTACCACATAGCATTTCAGATAGTAGTGGCTCATCCCACGAAAACTTTTACTTGGAATATCTTCCACACGATGGTCAATGAGGGTGCCTTCACATGCATTATGTCATTAGCATGATGGACGGCCATTGGCCAACATGTTTTGTCTCCATCACCTACTCTCCTCACTGCTTTCGACGGTCGTTCATTCCGACCACATGGCATCGTTCCTTCTTTCCCTGTGCAGTTAGGAGGGAAAACCGTGTGTGTCAAAGTAGAGGTATTCGATGCTCCCCTTGACTATAAAATCTTGTTAGGATGGAGTTGGACTTATGCTATGCAAGCTGTGGTTGCTACAGTTTTCCGAGTCTTGTTGTTTCCACACAAGGGTCGGATAGTGACCATCGATTAATTGTCTTTCTCCAGACCTGACCCAGCTTTGGGGGCATCCATAGTCTTGATGATTGATAATCCTCAACCAGGTGTCATTAATGTAGGAGTGGGTTTGTGCCCATCCTTGATGGGTACCTTCGATTACCCACCTCCTCAGGACGATATCAAATTTATATCTAATCACCATAAGGTTGAGATTTTTCAAGTTTCGTCATTCCGCATGACTTACTTTGAGGATCCTTGGATTATTCCTTCCCCATCAGCCACGATGGATGAGACAAGGCACCCAGGCATGTCCATGCCCTTGTCTGTCGCTGAGGTAGCATACTCTTTAGTCCAGCAAGATTCAGCTAACCCTGATCTGATTCTTTCACAAGAGTTAGATCTACTTCTAGAGCTTATTTGGGCTAAGGGTTCTCTCGCTAATGTCGATTCGTTAGACTTAGTATTGCCTTCTGATGAAGTAGTAATCGAATAATTGACTAGTCCGGACAAACCTTGGGAAGATCTTCATCACAGATCATATTTTCTCACAAAGTTAAGTCGAATCAAAGCAGGAGAATTCACCGTTACCATAATGGGAGATCAGTCGTGTCCTATTAATCTCTTAGCTACATAGGAAATTTATGCTGAGGGAAATATGGCGACTATCGCTGAAACTATACCCATCAACATCTCCCGAAACCCTGGTGTCATGGAGAATGTCTTCATCGAAGCGGATTTCTCCCTCGAAGAGATTCAAATTTCCATGGATCTTTTCAAAGAATTTCGTGACGTTTTTGCCTGGTCTTATGAGGAAATGCCAGGTATCGATCCAAAAATAGTTGAACATGAAATCACAACGTATCCTAATGCCAAGCCTGTTTGACAAAAACTTCGTCCAGTTAATCCCAAGAAAGCAGTAGCCATCAATATTGAGGTTGAGAAATTTCTAAAGGAAGGTTTTATTTATCCTATCCATTTGAATCAATGGGTGTCAAATCCTGTGTCGGTCAATAAAAAACAAGGCATGATTCGTGTATGTACCAATTTCCGTGATTTAAACAAGGCATGTCCCAAAGATAATTTTCCAACACCATTCATTGACCAGATCATTGATGAATGTGTCGGTTGTGAAGCCTTTTCTTTCATGGACGGTTTTTTGGGATATAATCAAATCCAAATCAAACCCGAAGACCAACATAAAACGACATTCATTTGTCTATGGGGTACATTCGCATATCGTAAGATGCCTTTTGGCCTTAAAAATGTCGGAGCCACATTCCAATGGGCCATGTCTTTTTATTTTCATGACCTCAAGCATATAGTCGAGGCCTATATAGATGATTTAGCATCACGCTCTCGCAAGAGAAAGGATCATCCCATACACCTTAGACTAATCTTCGAATGATGTCGCTACTTTAGGATTCGCTTGAATCCAAACAAGTACAACTTCTGCATAATGTCAGGATGTTTGTTAGGTTTCATTGTATCAACAACAGGGATCATGGTCGATCCTCTTAAGGTGGAGGCAATAATCTAGTTACCCCCCCACGCACAATCCTACAACTTCAGAGTCTACAAGGCAAGGCGAACTTCTTACGATGCTTCATCACCAACTATGCCAAAATCACCAAGGGCTTTATGCGTTTACTAAAGAAAGACATTCCTTTTTTCTGGGACGAAGCCACTCAATGCTCTTTCGACACATTAAAACACGCCCTCACAACCGCACCTCTGCTATGACCACCTAATTATAACAAAGATTTCTTATTATATCTGGCTTCCGTAGAGTCAACCATTGGCATGGTTTTAGTTTAGGAAGATGATTCATTCTCAGAATACGTGATCTATTACCTGAGTCAAGGACTCATAGGACTGTAACTCAATTATTCTCATATCGAAAAACTTGCGTTGGCAATAGTTCATGCTGTTCAACGATTCTATCACTATGTTCTATTTCACAAGACCACCGTCATTGCTGTCGTGAATCCATTCCAGTACATGTTGACACAACGAGTTATAGGCAGAAAAATCAGTAGATGGATAGTCATCCTCCAAGAATTTGAGTTAGACTTCATTTCAGCAAAGTCCAAAAAGTCATTGGTCTTCGCAGAGCTTATTTCAAAACTTCCGGTTGAGTCAGGTGACGTTGTGCCTGAGGAATCGCCTATCTGGGGAGATATGTTTTTGATTACATCTTCAGATCTCTGGTATAGATATATACTTATCTATCTCTAGACTTTGAAGTGCCCCACCTCTGCTTCTCATGACGAGCGTCGACGGATACGCCATCAGGCTAAGAATTATCTCATACTCGATGATATGTTGTATCAGAGAGGTGTAGACTGCATCTTACGTCGATGTCTCACACATGAGGAGGCCATCATCGTGCTCAATGATTGCCATACTGGAGCTTGTGGAAGTCATTTATCTGGGTTGGCAACAACCCAAAAGATTCTACGAGCAGGTTACTTCTGGCCAACACTTATCAAAGATTGTATCGAATCGGTCAAGAAGTGCCATCCATGCCAAATATTCTCTCAGAAGATGAGGGAACATCTCGCTCCTATGTTTCCTATCATCACAGTTGGTCCCGTCACTAAGTGGGGGATTCATTACACTACTTTCAACCCCCCATCAGCAAGGGGGCACCGCTATATCATCATAGTTGTCGACTACTTCACTAAGTGGGTCGAAGCTATGCCAACGTTTAAAGATGATGGAGATACTGCAGCTCTCTTCTTATTCAACCATATCATAGCAAGGTTCGACGTCCCGAGAGAGATTGTCACTGACCATGGCAGTCACTTTCAGAACCAAATGATGACCGAATTAACATCAAATCTTGGATTACGGCAAGAGCATTCATCACCTTACTACCCCCAAGCCAATGGGCAGGTGGAAGTTGTAAACAAAACTCTTAAGACTATTCTACAACGAACTATCAACTCAGCCAAGTCAAATTGGCATTTGATGTTATACTCAACATTATGGGCTTACCGAACATCTGTTAAGACTGCAACCAGTTTCTCACCTTTTCAACTCGTTTACGGGCTGGAGGCAATCTTTCCCATCGAATGTCAGATCCCATCTCTAAAATTGGCAGTACAATTATTGTCAGACACTTCTTCGCTTGAAGAATGGTTAGTACACCTTGAGAAGCTCAATGAGTAGCGTCGCGATGCGTCCCTGTCCAATGAGGCTCAAAAACATAAGGTCAAGTGTCAGTATGATAGGTTCGTTCATCCTCGTATTTTCTCTGAGGGCGACCTTGTCCTGGTCTATGACCACGATAAGGACCCCCTGGGGGCAGGAAAGTTTAAACCCATGTGGTTCGGACCCTTCATCATAAAAGAGGTATTAAAAAAGGGTGCTTATCGTTTGGTTGATTTTGAAGGGAATTCTTTGGCAGAGCCTAGAAATGGGCTCTACCTCAAGAAGTATTACTCATAGACAGGTCACTATGGGTAAATTTCTGTAACATATGTATAATCTTTGTACTATTACTTTTTAGTTTCTTTTAAGTCTTATGGACGTGTCATTGATGTTATCTTTCGTCAATATGGCAGATGTGAAGTGATTCCAAGGTGTTCGTTGGGTATGCAGACGGTGCTAGTCGGCACACGCGGAGGCTTGCCTCTGTAGCTTGGGTAATCTTTACACCTCAGGGCCAGTTATTATCTTCCGAAGGTATATGCTTAGGTGACACCACAGATAATGTCGCCGAGTATAGTGCAGTTATTGAGTTGCTTTGTGACACCTGGTCATTGGGTATCTCTCATCTCCGGGTCTATCTCGATGCTCAACAGGTTGTGTCACAACTAAACAGAGTATATCGGGTTCATGATCCAACTTTACACCAACGATCCCTTAGGGTACGTCTCTTAGAACAAAACTTTGATTATATTACATATTTTCATGTTCCTAGGAGATTAAACCAAATTACAGATACTCTAGCTAATCATATTTTAGATTGGCATCTTGCACACATATGACAGAACGTTGACATAATCATGTAAATATATTTTTTCACACGCGACACAAAAGACAAAAAAACATATATAATATCATAAAACAACCAAATTACATAGATGGACGCAAGTGCCTAAAAAATGGGACTAATAACGAGTCATAGGGCTTATGCCCTCAAAACATATATACAAGTAAGTTCTCGTGGCATGTAAAAAGTCTAAATAGGTTCAGGGCCTATGGTCCCTATTATAATAGTCCACATCATGGGCTAAACGCCTAAATAATTGGACCCACATCCAAGGTGACCCCACTACATGAGGTTGCATGGATGGCGGCAAGTCCTCTATCTCTCCCATCAGGACTGTGCGAGTGAGTGCAGTGAAGTTCTACTCAACTCGTCTAAGGACTCTCTCAGCCTCCCCGGTTGGAAGTTTCTCTGCTACTGCTTCTCCTCGGGCGGCGACAACTGCGGCTTCTGGTCAAGGATGACGCCTGTTCTGTGCATAATCGACAGGTCGCACGGGTCCCACATCTGCATGCAACAAACATTTACCCATCAAATACACTGGCATACAAAAAAATGATATATATCACAAAAATGACATAAAACTTACATATGCACACACAAAAAAAATTACAAAGGTGGAGACTTACCCATCTCCCCTCACTCCTCACCATTAGGCACGGGTATCTTAGGATCTCTAGAAAAATCTATCCTTGCATATGGGTAGTCCTCGATCATAGGGATCTGCCGTGACATCCACACAAAGAAGTCATCTATGAAGGACTCATTGGTCCTTCCACCACCCTGTCATGGAAGTAATACTGCCCATATACACACTGCAGAAAATGAGACCTGATGTCCTCGTACTACTTCCCGAGGGCTAAAGCTCAGAACTCTCTCAAAGAAAAATGAACACAAGATCGTCCTGAACCCGAAATTCCTTTGTGTCTGTTGTTGACAATCTGTCAATTGCCTATTCATGCACTCCATTAATGTGGTACTCCAGTCAAAAATCTGTGCATCAAGCACTGGATCGCAGAGTTCATCTATGCACGAGAAGCCTGATGCAAGGCTGCATTACCGGTAATCCGCCCAATCAGTAATAATATTGCCTATAGCGATAGGTTAGTGATATTACTGATAGGTACCTGGGAGCTCCCACGATCAGTCCCAGCCTCACAGTGCTCGTCTATCAGTTCCGTTATCTTACTCAGTCCCACAGGAAATGTCCTGAAGTTGACTGGTTCCCCTCTCCTTGAGAGGCCAGTCAAAAAATAGATATCCTCGGTGGTGGGCACCAGTGATTTCCCTCTAACATAAAGGCCTCTGCATAAGGGTGCCAGTAGTCGATCAAGGCATTCAATACCCTTGGTTGTGCATGCATAAATGGGCACAGAAAGAACTTCAATAAACCGCATTGCATCAACACGGCCACGACATTCGGATCTCCCACAACCAACTCATTGACTGCTTCATGCTCCCTTTCCCTCCACTAGACATACATCCTGCCAACACAACAAGGTTTAGGAGGGTCAACACTTGCCTTTTAATTATTTTTTCTACAAAGGGGGGGGGTCCAAGCGAGCTGTAGAGGTGACAGTCGCGTGTACACGCGGGTAGCCTTTACTCTTCCTGAGTGTACACGCGGCCTGACCAGAGACAGCCTGTGTGTACCTAGGGCCGACTTTTTTAAGGTCGGCGCCCACCCAAAAAATGAACTTAAAGACAAAATTGAAGAATTGAATAGATAGATAAGGGATTTTGTACTTACTTGGTCCAAGCGGAAGTTCGTTTCATCCATTGTAGCTCCCAGAATCATCGTTTTTAGCAAAGGGGGTCTTTTGGCTCCAGAGTCAATTTCCCAATCATCAATGGTGATAATGAGCTGCCAGCTTCTATTTATAGACTTTTTGGCCTCTTTTTGTCACATTTTTGGCCTCCCTTATCAGTTTCTTTATACCAAAAACCATTTAGAGTGATTCAGGAGTTATATGGGAGGGATTTGATTGGGTATTGGGACATTTTTTTTTAGTTTTGAGAAAATTTCGACGGTCCATAATTTGTTTTCCAAGAATCAACTTGATCATATAGGTTAGGTTATTACCCCAACTTTTGTGTCTCGTTGTCTTTTTCCTCTGCTATAGGATCGATCCGATCAGGTTGTGACACATAACCATCATATCTTCTTTAGAAGTGTCGCAACAGGTAGGTCCTAGTTTCATTATGGTGTCCATGCCATCTCTAAAACATTGTAGGCTCGGGAGTCCTTATAGTCTTTCCTGAATATGAGTTTGAGCCTCATTTCCATGATTCTTCTTCTCTCTTTGTCTCACCCTCAGGAATCCCAAAAATAAACGGGTCTCCTCTTAATCCCTTTTCAGACCCTCTAAAAATGAAAATATTGTTGATCGATCTTGTGGCATTTCATGCGCGTTAAACTGAAATTTGAAGTCACGTATGTCCGGTGGTAGTTTACCCCTTTTTTGTTCCGGACGGTCAACTGTACGAACAAAGGTATACTCTATCGAATTTATGTTCTTTAGAAGAGTACTCTCAGGTATAATTTTATCCTTTTTTTGGGCCTGAGGGACTAAACTTATGAAAAAGAAACCCCCACGGAGTCCATAGTTAAGTTCTTTTCAGACCCCCTAAAATTGAAAAGATCGTCGAGTGAACTTATTCTTTCACACTCGTTAAATTGGTTCAGAAGAATATCCATGACGGAGTCCATAGTTAAGCTTTTTTCAGACTCCTTAAAAGTGAAAAAATAGTCGAGTGATCTTGTCCTTGTCACACTCATTAAAATGGTTTTGAATCGACGTCTAATCGCTGCTAGTTTATCCCTTTTTTGAACCGACTAGACTATCTTCGAAAAAGGTACCCCAATGGAGTCTCATTTTATGTTTTTTCAGACTCTCTAAATATGAAAAACCACCGAGATTACCTTCTTTGGGCTCGTTAAACTTACATCGAAGGACGTTACCATTGTGTGTTTTATCAACCGCATTTGCATACCTTATCCACCAACCTTGTGACAGTTTTCTTCTGCATCTTAACACCTTTGGTCATTGGAGGATTTTTCCCGAGTATCATTTTACCAGAACATCAGTCTTGTCCTTGTGCCTTGAGCTTGTATGTTTTCAATACTCGTTCCTCCATTGTAACGTAATATTCCTTTATTATTTTTCCAAAATTATCGAAAAGCACAAAAAAATCAAATATACCCCAAAAAGAGGATGGGAAAAGTATTTTCTTTATTGGCAGCATAATGAGTCGCCCTTGGATAAAGCACATCTGTCTGTTTGATCATCAGACTATGGGATGTAGTACGACCTTAGGAATCTTTTCTCGCTATATAGAGTTGTGTCCTCCACCGTTTGGTTATTCTTCCAAACATATGGAGAGTTTGTGTTGCCTCATGCTTTGTAGAATTATGATTAATATATATGATGCCTGAGTCCCATCACGTGTCGTGCTGTTGTCCAAGGGAATTTTATCATTAAGCCTGAGTCAACCCCTCTGCAAAATGTCTCTTGTCCGCATACCCGACCATCCCGAACATCCAATCAAGTCCTTGTTCGAAATCATTGAAGCCTTCAGTCTGATCATCAAGATTATCACGTCAATGACCAACGAGCTGTCGAAGACCTCTGGGTAGTGTAGTTGTACACTCATATTACACTCCTACCCGAGTTTTGAAGATTTTGAAGTTGTTTCTCGAGCTCTGAAGATCTCATCTCTAGCCATCAGGTTGAATCATCTTTTGGAAGATGGATACTCTATATGTATATCTTTCTGATTTCAAGATGTAGCTTCGTTGTGTATTGTTCATGACTACTCTTTATAGTTATTTGACATGGATCTATAGTGTATTCCGAGCATGGGTATGCTCGCCTCGGTGAGACATTTGTTATTTTGCAGACGACACCTCCTGGTTCCTGATCCTTGGGCTCAATCGTTCATCACATCAGTAAAGATTGGTAATGTATTTCGGCCATCAGTTTCTCTTTTGACCTCACACATTAGGGGGAATCTGTTATAACCCTAAATTGCACTACACTTTCTTACTTGGCATCAGGCCAACTCATATCCCTTCTTTGCAAAAATTTTGTTGAACAACTCTTTGAAAATCCTCTTGTGTAAAGGCCCACGCGCCCTAACCCATTACTGCACACATGTACACGTTGGTTGACTCACAACAGCCCGCGTGTACCTACAAAAGCATGAAAAAAGGAAAGTTGTCGATGGAACAAAAATCTATGGGTGAGTTAACTGAAACTCCTGGCCATGCATGGTCGAGGGTTCGTCCAAAAACCTAGCTCCTTCTAGCCTATACAAGAAGGGGTAGGGGTACCATTTGGAGAGGGAAAAAATATAGAAAAGAAACTCTGCCCATTTACGTATTCCATTGTCCCAACCCTTTAGCCTTTCCTAATGCCAAAGGAGATTTAAAGCAAAGAAGTTGAAGGACAGAAGAAGAGGTGCCCAGGATCAGGTTCAAGGAGTGGTGGCCAGTCTCAACTTTTGTAAGTTGACTCATTTTAAGTAATAAAGAGAATGTTTTTCCCGTCCCAATTCATGAACTTTCTATGGTTTGATTAGTTTATGTTTGATTTCTAACCCGTTAGTATAGAAGTAGCATGCATGCATAGTTGTTGTGTGTCGTGAGTGCAGGTCATCTTTGGAAGGAGTATTACGAGAAAGTAATCAAGCACAACGGAGGATCGACATAAAACATCGGTAACAAGGTAGGAGGATCTTTCCATGCATTTACTGAGAAAAGGGGATTTAAATCTAGGGATGTAGGTAGAAAGTAATTTCTATTTGGTCAAATCTGCATGCAAAGTCTGAACTCTATTGGCTAGTCCATAGGGTGTTTTTCCCAACAACACATGAGTATCATAGTGGACTCTATAAAAAACCACTTGATAACCTACATCTCCCTTATTTACTCATCTAAGAACATGTATGATGCCCTAACAAACCTCTTCTCAGTTAGAAACATTGGAGAAGTAATAAGTCTGAAGAATGAGCTCCGTGAAATGAATATGAATGATGATGACAACATAACATCATACTTTGTGAGGATCTCTTAGTTAAGAGATCAACTACAATATATGGAAGAGATCATCTCAGAGAAGGAACTAATAAATATACTACTCAATGGTCTTCCCAAGACATGGGATGCATTTACCGCAAGTATGAACACAAGGCATGAGTATCACACATTCGAAGAACTTTGGACTTGTTGTGCACAAGAAGAATCAAGGATTAGTGAAAAAGAGAAACCTCAAAAGAAATACGATAATTAATCCTTCACAGTAAGATTCAATAATTTTAGGAACAAAAGGAAGTTTGGTTCAAGGAAAAAGCCAAATCAAGAGAAAGATATGTCAGAAATACAATGCTTCAACTGTCAAAATTATGGTCACTACAAGAATCATTGTCCCGAGATAAATAAAAGGAAGAGACAAACGAAGCATCAGTTGCCGAAAAAAAGGAACCTTCAAAGAAGCTTAAGCAGGATGAAACAAACTTCTTCTTCTAAGACAAGGTAAACAACACTATTCATAGTTCTTGTACATACAATGTTTTATGTACATATCTTGCATATTTCTTAGAAGATAATATGTTCAAAGAGAAACTACAGTTATGGAAGAACAACAAAATAAGGATTGCTACAAGTCATAAAATACACATGAAAGGATGAAGTACATCAACAACCCATGGTAACAATCCATGTGGAATTTATTATAAGAATCAATCTTGAAGAAACCTAGAAGAAGTAAAGACAGAAAGAAGTCAACAATCAAGAGGAAATTGGAAAACGATTTGTGACACTTTGCAGAAAGCAATAAGGATGCAGACAGAAGCGTGGACTCTCCTAGATGGAGGGATCTAATTATATTATCAAAAGAATAACATGCATTCATGCATGAAGCAAGGATTAGGAGAGATCTAATCCTAAATTATATGATCCATTGAATATGATGAAGTATCTATCCATGGAAGAAACCATGAAAAGCAGCACATGTTCAGTGTGACTTTAGAATAAGTATTCTTCAAAAAGAAGACTTAAAGTAATCTATGGTTTTCCATCCACATCCATGCTCCTATGATGAAATAAAGAAGTTGGAATCTTCAGAGCATGGAATCTATAGAAACTCCATGAACTCAATATCTAAAGAGAAACATGAGGAATACCATGAAGATTCCAAGAGAGAAAGAAAAGAAAGAACAACCAGTCAGTGTATCAAGAATCACAAGACTACTAGCCTGATATGAGCTCACTAAAAACAATCAAGAGAAGGAACTGAAAGTTGTGATGAAGAATAGTGTATGGAAGACTTATGAATGAAAGCATTGCAAGATCCATAACTAGAGGTTCTACCAGATGGAGGGAGAAGACTATAATGATTGCTTGTAAGCCAAACATACCTCTACATGAGCCAATATATCGTCCACAATATCCATAGGTTGGATTTTACATGTAGAAAAACCTCAAAGTCTTTGAGGTATACCAAAAAGAGACCCTTGTATGCAAATGGAAGCATATCTTGTATGGATTCAAACAACTTGGTGCAAAGCCTTCAATACACAGAAGAAGCATGGTGAAAAGATTTCTATAACGGAGATATTGTATCAGAATGGTTACTTAGAAATCCAGGATGATGGATTGCTAATACATGAAAAACTCTCATAGATATGTTCCAGTTTGAGCCCTGCCACGATGTTATGAGATAGTAGGAAACAAACGATGAATCCAACAATGATATACTACATCGATCAGAGCTATATGAAGCCTTCAGAGAAAACCATTGTTCAAAAAAGACCGAAGTACATTGATATCAAGCATTACACTCTCTGTGATGAAGTCCAGAAGAGACAAAGTGGTTCTCCAATATATATCTCCACAGATGAGCATATAAGGAAAAAATTTGGTGAAGCCTCTGTCCAAGATAAAAAAAATTGTGTACTTGTTGGCAGCCAATTCACATTTTTCCACTATCTTATAAGCTGCCTACACCAATGTTTGCAAACCTTAATTTTTCGTCGCAATTCTCAAATAAACGACACATTTATTTTTGCGCCATTTACACACTTACCTTCGTTTTTGTTTTCACGACGTGAAAACTTGATCTTTCGAAGTCGCATTAGAATCATTATTGAATTGTCGTTATCCTTCTTGTCGATATGCCCATTGCGTTTACATTTTACTTATCATTATGCAGTTGGCAAAACTTTTTAATCTGTACTCATTGGACATTCTTTGATTGATTATGTAATCTTGTTTCATGAGTAATTGAGGTTGTGATGCATTGGTAATTGGATTTATATGTTCTTTGATTTGATCTACTTGACCATTGGTTTCATAAAAATACATATTTGTTATGGTTAAACCCTTGATTTATATCATTTAATATGACACCTAGTTCATGTTATCAAAACACATTGGCGCATTGGTCCAACACTTGGTATTGGTTTCGATTTGTATGTTTGGTTTTAAAACTATGGCATAACGTTTGATTGCGCGCATGGTTTATCCACTTACCAAAGGTTTCAATGGATTGATTTAAATGGCATAGTTATAACACATGTGCGTTGTGATTTGTATGGTTGAAAGCTTCGGCGGTTGTACCTTGGTAATGACTATTCTGCATGGCCAACAAATAGCTCCACCACCTTCACACGATGTCATTAATGTTGCTCCTATCCCTATTTCACCTTTTCTATCTCGGGTAAGCCTTCGAGCGTTTTGTTCCTATGTATGTTGCATTGAAAACCCTGGCTCGTTCACCGTGTGCTCTTCCCCATGGCACCGGTGGTGCGAATTCAGTCGAACGGTAGTCAAGCCCTGCTACTGTTCGATAATGCCCAGAAAGACTTAGAGGATAGCGGTTGGCTCACCTTTGTACAACGGTTTGAGGGTTTTAATCTATTTGTTGCACAGCAGTTCGCCCTAACGTTTGATGGGTGTAGGGCCAAGGTAGGTGACATTCAGCTGGAAATCAATGAAGAGTTCATTAGCTCTGCCACAGGGTTAGCAGCCACGGGCCAGTGATGGTTCAAAAACTCTAAATTTGAGGAGGTGCCATGGCCTCTACTGTTCATCTCACAAAAGATCACATCCTATGACAGAGGTATTCCCATTTCCATGCTTAAACCAAGATGGAATGATCTTTTGATGGTGGTTAAACAATTCATGACCTGTGAGGGTCGATACGGACTATTTTTCCTTTATCACCTTTGACTGTTAATGAATTTTATGGGTTATCCATTGAATATGCCTTTTTATTTCCAGCGAAGTCTTTTTAAAATGGCTAAGAGGTTTAAAAGAGAAAATGCCAATAGTAGCTTGTTCCACCACGGCCTAATCAGACTCATTGTTGTTCATCACTTAAATCTTCACGGTGATAGATGTCAAGCTTTTATCTCTCGAAATGGTTTCTCTGATGCAGAGCCTGTCCAAGTTGACAAGCCTATGGTTAATGAAACTAAGGTCGGGCCACCTGTGCCCTTCCATGTCCTACTTCCCTCTCCTAAACCCTCGGTCGACCCTGATATTGACTTACCCGACGTCTTAGTAGACAAGGTTGAGGCTATAAAAATGCCTATGAGAAAAAAGGTCAAGGGAAACCCTACTGTTGACGACAAAGGTAAAAAGAATGCTCGACTTATATCGAGACTGGCTAGGAATAAGCCTAAACCTAGTGTTGAGCATAAACCCATAGTCCTCAGTGAAGACTCTGACTCTGACATCGAACGCTTCCTACCTAGTGAGTACCCTTACTCCCAAGGTTTGTGCTCCTAGCCACCCTATGACTTCGTTTCTAATCTACCCCCTTGCCTAAGGAACAATCCTAGTTACCCTGGGATCAAGCTATCTAACGAAACCCTCAGCAATGTAACCAAACCCTCACCTGCATTATCGAAGCCCGGACAGTCGTCATGTGACCAGTGTAATGTGTGGTTGGAACGATACTATACAGACGTTCCCTTACTTCAATCGAAAATCAAATCGCTGGAGAACCAAGTTACAGTATTGACAAGCCAAAGGGACAAGCTTCAAGCAAATGATAGGAAGTAGAAAACCACTGGTTCCATCGTTTTTAGAAATGTCGAATCATCTACGGCCGTCGTCAATTCCAAAATGTCATGATCAAGTTGTCTGCTCGTCATCCAGGTATGAATTTAGATATCAATTTCGTTTTGTGAATTGCTAGGATTAATATAATGATTTGAGTTTGGTTTTCAAATAGCTCTGTATTTTATTTGAAATGACTTTGTTACAGCCATATCAAAAAAGGTTATGTTGTTCATCCTGTACATTGTTTTCATTTTGCTAAAATTAAATAAAGTTATGATTCGGTTGAATGATTTGGTCGTGCCCAGTTTAGCAATTGATTGGTTTTCGTCAGATTTGATTCGTTTGTTTGTTGGTTTGAGTTAACGAAATCAATGGTTTTCTTTCGATTGGATTTGTTTGTATCCAACCTGAACAGAATTTTTTATGCTAAAATTAGAACACGATCATGTTTTGATTTGGTATGATTTTGTTATGGTTGGATTATATCGGATCTGATTTAGTTTGTATGCTGTGATTTTAGAGCGACTTCGTGAGTTTGAATTGATGTGATGTAATCTTCTAAATCAAGAATACAACTCTGATCGAATCCAATTTGGAAAGAACGACTATGTTTTGTATGGAAATTATATTCTCATTTAAGACTGTGCAAAAGATATCTACGCCCGAATCATGGAACGGTTTTGATTCACAATGACTATGTTAAACTCCGACTATTCGATTCTCTCTTGATTGGATTGTTGTGTGTCTTTAGTTAGTACGATTGTTTTTATGAGTTGGATTCATATAAAAAATAGACTTTATGCTGCTCTGTTTGATTTTAATTTTCGAAACGACTTTGTTAACCCAGATCGACATATGTTATCTCTGTCAAATTCGGTTAATAGCTCATTTTGAAATGAATTCTAGTAATATTTTCGTTGAATATCAATCGATTTTGTCTGCCCCAATTAGCAATAACAAACGATTGGAAAATTCTTACACACCCTGTTATCAACTAATTGATCATGTTATGATTTCATTTGAGTTAATTTACACACCAGTTTTGATTTAATTCGCTAATGACATGGATCGTTGGTTTATGTTAATACATTTATATCAAATTGAAAATGATCTTGTTGTTTTCGTATGGATTCGATTGTGTTTCATGTTGATGAGGCAGCATAAACAATTGCCTATGATTTGTTTAACTATATCGTTTTCAATTTGATATGAAACGATTTCATTACTGTTCGATATGATTTTGTATACCTGAATTGGTAACGAATTGAACAGAGCGTACCCATCTCTGTTATCATTTGGTTGAATACGATTTAGTGTGTTCAATTTACATACAAGTGTTGACTTGAATGAGGCTTTTTAGCAATCAAATATCTTTTGATAGTTTGAATGTATTTTCAAAGATTTGAATTGATTTTAATGATGATTTTGTGTCTCATTTAGACCAGCTACAGAATCGCAAGATTCTGTAGCTAGTCTATAGAATTATATTTTTTATCAGTTTTATCAACAAAATATCCTCCTAACTTGTCCATTTTTTACCCTTTTCAGGTACATTCGAATTGCATTGGGCATGCTGTGACAGTCTAGGAGATATTTGTGTGATTCAGTTTTTATTTTAGGTTCCTAGTTTAGTCAGACTTGGGATATTTTCCCAGATTTTATGTAAATAGTTTTGATAACTTCCACAGGGATTTTTTACCCTATGGAAGATCTTTAAATACTTATTTTTTTGTGTAATAAGGGGCATCCTCACTTGTGGGAGAACTAGGCTATGGATTTCTAATACAAACTGAGACAAGAGTTGATGTCTTGCTACAGCTTTCGCTTTCAATATATCAATTTTTTGTTTCAAGTTTATGCATGTCGTTTGCAGTTGATTATAGACTACTTTAGCTATCATAATCTATTGCGGGATGATATGATTTGATAAATGCGTTATCTATATCTGATTTCTTTCATTATTTTTAAAAATACATTAATTACTTTGTTTTAGTTAATGAATCACAGATTTCTCTTCTTCGTTAATTGAATCATTTCGTATAGATCTTTGCATACAGGTTTATCTAACTGTGAAGATTTATAAATCATAAGATTGTTGTAACTTTTATGTCTTGTTTGTCCTGTAATCATATTTGAATAGAACTGCAACTTATTGTTTACGAGAAGCTCCTGAATAATTTGGTGCGGGTTTCCTCCCTCCGATCAGCTAAGACAATCATTACATACAGGACAAACCTGGAGCATTTTTCCAGGTTAGTTTGTTATTTATTTGTTGGTTAATTTGTTAGTATAATATTAGTAGTTTAGTTAGATATATGTTTAGTTAGATTTGTAGTTAGAATTAGTATATTAGTTGTTTAGTTTAGTTAGTTTTTGTTTTATTTCTTGTTCATAAAATTATAAAATCAACAAAAAATATCCCTTTCTGTCTTAGGGTAGAATATAAATGAGTTTTTCAGGTTTTCATTCAAATCTGTAAATTGTAGATATTGTACATTTTGTGAATAAGTTTTATTTCCGTTAGTAGTTAGATATTTAATTAGTTAGATTTAAGTATAGTATTAGATAGTAGATATATATATATAGAATAGTTAGATTAGTTTATTAGTTTGTTTTATTTCTTTTTAGTTAGAGTAGTTTAGTTTTTTTTAATAGTTATTTTTAGTTAGATTAGTTAGTTTAGAGTAGTTTTCTTTTTTTGTTTTCTTAGGACCTTAGATCGGCTAACGGAGCCGCTAAAACCATCAGGGTGGTTCATCCCAAATGGCTTGGTTTATTAGAAAACCCCGGACCAATTCCACTCTCCCAGTTGACGGACGGTCAACTTCGCCCGTCAACAAATGGTGCTAGAAGGAGGGCTTGAATTTAATTAATGGAACGGGGCAGTCGCAAGACTCCTCCTCCACCTAATCGCTCATATATAGTGACTAGAATCCATTCAAACGATAATATTCCCCCTCAAACAACAATCACTTCAACCGACGATCCACGAATCACAGTTGAGCCAACAACCCCTAATCCTACAGGTGGTGACATATAAGAGATTGTCCGTCAATCTCTTATAAGAACTCATAGTGCCTTGGCCCGTTTGAGGAAACCTAATCGTCCATTGGACCAACCTTTGGATTTATCTGATATCATAGAACAATTAGGAGGCATTGATCTCACCGTGAATCCTACAGATCCAATCCTAAACCCTGCTGCAGGAGGATCTGGAATACCTCCTTCACCACCTCCATCATTTCCTTCATCTTCTGGAGGAGACTCCTCTGACGAAGGAGATTCCCCTTCTCATCCTTCCACACCCACTACCCCAATGGAAAAGAAGAACAACCCTGCTAGACCTTGGCTTGACCAGGATGTCGTAGCTGTACCTGGAACTCAATATCCTTTACCTAAACACCCGGAGAAATGGCTTCCCAAGTTTGACCCTGACTCAAAACAGATCACTGAAGATCACATTAAAATTTTTATGTTAGACATAAGACTCCGCAATGTCTAACATGAAGATGTTGTCTGTAGGTTGTTCCCCTATACTTTCGAGGGCAATGCATCCACATGGTACTTTGCCCAACAACCCCATACCATCATGTCTTGGGAAAAGTTTGAGTCATGATTTTTGGAAAAGTTCGGAGACGGTAAGCCTCCAGAAGTCCTAGTCATGTATCTTTCTAGCTTAAGAATGAACCCAAAAGAAAAAGTTAAAGAATTTAATCAAAGATTCTTAACACTTAAAAACTGAATCCCTACGGATTCCATGCCCGCCGAGAATCTTATAATAGCATACTACACTAAATCTTTTCATCAAAGTATAGCTATTTGGGTTAAACGATCTAAGAAAGCCACGTTGTTAGAAGCCTTCGAGGAGGCCAACCAGATTGAAAACGATATACTTAGTCTTAAAGACTCTACTAGCAACGAAACAGAGACTAGTATTGTCTAGTTCTTCTTCCAAAAAGAAGATCAAAATCCTCCCCAGACCCACTCAAAGTAAAACACAACCTGAAAGCTCTGATTTAGAAAACTTAACTAAAGTTGTTCAAAAACTGTCAAATAAAGTTATAGACTTAAAGAGGACGACCGAAGAAGCTTCTTCGAGCAAAGGGCCTTACAAACCCCCGTTCTGGAAGCCTTTTCCTACCAACCGACCTAATCCAACCACCAAAGGCCTTAATCTAGAAAGTCTACAACGCACTCTTCAAACAATTCTAGAAGCCCAAGATAACTTGATGCCTCCTGAGATTCCTGAGGAGGTAGTTGAACAAGAGACAGTTTAAGAAGAAGAGTCTTCTCCAAATATTTTTGGACACTTCTCGGATAGCATCTTTCAATCTAACTTCGAGACAGTGCATCCCTATAATACCAGGAGTAAGACAACAAACAAACCTCCTTCCGAAAACACTACAACTTCGCCTCCAAAGAAATCTAAATCGACTGAGACTAAACAGAGTAATGTGAACCCCAACTTAGATTATGATGTAGTTGAAGATCTTAAAAAGTTGAGAGCCAACATTTCTGTTTATGAGTTATTGAAATTTCCATTTCTGCTACAAAAAATGTTACAGAATATCTCAGAGAATGGAAAAAATGGTAATTCAAGTGGTAACAAGGTTGTGCAGAACAAAGTTCCTCAGAAGACTTCCACTAAAAA
>SNQJ01S0134858.1:28684-44593 GCA_010110895.2 Picea sitchensis
TTCTTAGGCCAGATTAACTTTGTGAGAAGATTTGTCCCCAGCTTCTCCGAAATGGTCAGACCCTTGCAAAACCTAATTAAGAAAGACACCCAATATCAATGGGGACCCCTAGAAAATCAATCTTTTAATGCAATAAAGAAGGCCATAATAGACGCTCCATCTCTCATGAGCCCTGATTTTTCTCAAGACTTTACACTCTACACTTTTGCTTTTGGTCGTTCCTATGCCACCGTCCTAACCCAAAAGAATGTCGAAAATAATGAAGTACCCATCGCCTTTATGAGCTCTGCTTTCAAAGGCGCTGAACTTAATTACCCAGCGGTAGATCGGAAAGCCTATGTTGTTTTGAAAGCAGTCAAGCACTTCCGGTCCTATCTTTTGAAGTCTAGGACAAAATTCATTATCCCTTACCCAGCCGTCAGGAACCTGTTAGTGTAGAAGGAACTAGGTGAAAAGAGGGCTAAATGGATCACCTCCTTGCAGGAGTATGACTTAGAAATCACCCCAGCTCAGATAGTGAGAGGCCAAGGGTTATGCAAGTTAGTTGTTGATTCATCAGCAGGATAGAAAGAAGAATGCGATACATCAAACCTAGGACAACACGATCAAAATCTAATATGTTGCGCACAAAACTCTGTCAGTCCTTGGTATGACGATATAAGATTTTGTCTTCAACATGGGTCAGCCCCCCGTCACCTGGATCCCGCTAAAAGAAGAGAGTTGAGATTAAATTCTGCCTCCTTTCATCTGGTAAATGGTATCCTGTTTCGTCAAAGTTTCGACGGTGTACTGATGCGTTGTCTTGAAAATGACGAAGAAAAAAAAGTCTTGCTAGAATTGCATGCAGGAGAAGTCAGTGGTCATTTTGGTGGTGACACCACTGCCCATAAGGTTTTAAGAGTTGGTTATTACTGGCCCACACTTTTTAGAGATGCCCATGCCTTGTGTCGTAAGTGTATTATTTTTCAAAAAGCATCAGGGCGGTTACAGAAACCAACCTTTCCTTTGCAGCCTGTTTCAGTAGATTCTCCTTTTTAGTAGTGGGGCCTTGATATCATAGGTCCGATCAACCCTTTGTCCTCACAACAACAAAATTTTATTATGAAAGCCACAGATTACTTTACCCGATGGTTTGAAGCTGCCGCGTTAAGAACCGTCAACACCAGCCAGGTAATTTCCTTTTTAAGCTCGAATATTATCAAGCGTTTTGGTATCCCTGACTGTTTAGTATTCGATAATGCTTCTTACTTTTCCTCTCTTGAGATGAGCGAGTTCGCTTTAGAAAAAGGAATTAAATTGAAGTATTATGCTAGCTATTACCCTCAGGGCAACGGATTGGCAGAATCAACAAACAAGAACTTGATTAAAATCATCAAGAGAACGGTGGTTGAAAATCACAAAAATTGGCACAATGCACTGTTAAATGAACTATGGGTTGATAGGGTAACACCAAAAGATGTTGTAGGTAACTCCCCTTTTTTTCTCGTTTATGGCAGAGAAGCAATTATGCCACCTCACATTCTTCTTCCTTCACTTCAGTTGTCACATAAAGTCCAAGAAGAAGATTGTCCCCCTTTGGAAAACCGAATTAACGCTTTGATGAAGTTAGAAGAAGTAAGAGCCCAAGCTAAACGTAAGTTAGATCAGCATCAACTATTGGTTAAAAGATGGTTCGATTCTAACTCTGCTTTTGATAGGAATTTCGAAGTAGGTGATCTCATCTTGAAATGGGACAAACCGCATGAGGGAAAGAGAGAGCACATCAAATTTCAAAACTTATGGCTTGGACCGTTTTTAATTGCTGAAAAGTTGGGTCCCAGTTCTTTTCGATTGCAAAATCTTGAGGGGAAGCCTGACACCTACCCAGTGAATGGCCAAGCCTTGAAAAGATACTTTGCTTGATGACAACCCTTGTATTTTATGTACATATTTTGCTTCTGTTTGCTTTTTCATTTGCATTTTGTTTTTAATTTTTTCCTTTGAATTTATCAGCTTGTGTTCCTTGAAATACACATACCTGTACACTGAGCTATTCAGACAAAGACAATAGAAAATTCCTTCACTGAAATAACTACTAAGAAAATTGTATAAACATGAATGGTATATTTTTGAAATTTATATCTGTGTTGGAAAAAAGTCTATTGTTTGAAAGAAGTTGTCTGATTTCAATTCTGAGTAAAGCTTGTCATTATCATCTATTATATTTTTACGTTGTCCCTATTCCTTAAGGGAATGACTCAGAAAGATGTCTCCCTACCTTAGGAAGTTGTTTTTGTAAATGAAACATCTCTGGATCTTAATAAAGGACAGTTCTAAAAAATTCTGATGAGGTCTGAAAAAATATATTAAAATATCATGATTTTCAGCGTCACCCCGCTCAACTATATATCTTTGAAAAAAAAAAAAAAAAACAAATTATTAATAAGAGTTGTGGGAAGTGCTTGTAAACCCGTCGGGATGCTGAACAGGTCGGCTGGCAGTGGGTAAATGCATGCATGACACCAAGACAACTTCGTTGGGGTACTGAACAGGCTTGCTGGCAACGAAGCAATGTTGGGTATATGAAAATTTGCAAATAAGAAACCTCTTTAATGTCCTTTATTCTGATCTAGAACTTCTTGGCAGGATACATATGTCAAAGTGGGTTAAATGGAAACACTGTCGAGGCTATGGATGCCTGCTGGCAGCAGTGTCTCTGTCAACAGTATTGGAGATTTTATCTTTAATGTCGTGACTCACTGGTCTTAGGACTGTTATCTGTTTTCATCTTTTAAAACACTGCTGGAATAGTTGGTTAATGATGATGTTTATACGATTTTTTGGTTGTTGTTTTTGAGTTGGAATTATCTTTGCTCTCCTAATCCGAATTTGTCCTTTTGGCAGAGATAACTGCTTCTACCAGTGTGTCGCCATTGTTGGCAGCCAATTCACATTTTTCCACTATCTTATAAGTTGCCTACACCAGTGTTTGCAAACCTTAATTTTTCGTCGCAATTCTCAAATAAACGACACTTTTATTTTTGCGCCATTTACACACTTACCTTCGTTTTTGTTTTCATGACTGTAAGCGTGAAAACTTGATCTTTAGAAGTCTCATTAGAATCATTATTGAATTGTCGTTATCCTTCTTGTCGATATGCCCATTGCGTTTACATTTTACTTATCATTATGCAGTTGGCAAAACTTTTTAATCTGTACTCATTGGACATTCTTTGATTGATTATGTAATCTCGTTTCATGAGTAATTGAGGTTGTGATGCATTGGTGATTGGATTTATATGTTCTTTGATTTGATCTACTTGACCATTGGTTTCATAAAAATAGATAGGTGTTATGGTTAACCCCTTGATTTATATCATTTAATATGACACCTAGTTCATGTTATCAAAACGCATTGGTGCATTGGTCCAACACTTGGTATTGGTTTCGATTTGTATGTTTGGTTTTAAAACTATGGCATAACGTTTGATTGCGCGCATGGTTTATCTACTTACCAAAGGTTTCAATGGGTTGATTGAAATGGCATAGTTATAACACATGTGCGTTGTGATTTGTATGGTTTAAAGCGTCGGCGGTTGTACCTTGGTAATCACTATTCTGCATGGCCAACAAATAGCTCCACCACCTTCGCACGATGTCATTAATGTTTCTCCTATCCTTGTTTCACCTCTGCTAGCTCGGGTAAGCCTTCGGGCATTTTGTTCCTGTGTATGCTACATTCAAACCCTGGCTCATTCACCATGTTCTCTTCCCCATGGCACCGGTGGTGTGAATTGAGCCAAATGGTAGTCAAGCCTTGCTACTGTTCGATAATGCCCGGAAAGACTTAGAGGATAGCGGTTAGCTCACCTTTGTACAACGGTTTGAGGGTTTTAAGATATTTGTTGCACAGCAGTTCACCCTGACTTTTGATGGGTGTAGGGCCAAGGTAGGTGACATTCAGCTAGAAATCAATGAAGATTTCATTAGCTCTGTCACAGGGTTAGCAACCATGGGCCAACGATGGTTCAAAAACTCTAAATTTGAGGAGGTGCCATGTCCTCTACTGTTCATCTCACGAAAGATCACATCCTGTGACAGAGGTATGCCCATTTCAATACTTAAACCAAGATGGCATGATCTTTTGATGGTGGTTAAACAATTCGTGACCTATGAGGGTCGATACAGACTAGTTTTCCTTTATCACCTTCCACTGTTAATGAATTTTATGGGTTATCCATTGAATATGCCTTTTTATTTCCAGAGAAGTCTTTATAAAATGGCTAAGAGGTTTAAAAGAGAAAAGGTCGATAGTAGATTGTTCCACCATGGACTAATCAGACTCATCGTTGTTCATCACTTAAATATTCACAGTGATAGCTGGCAAGCTTTTATCTCTCGAAATGGTTTCGTTAATGCAGAGCCTGTCCAAGTTGACAAGCCTGTGGTTAATGAAACTAAGGTCGGGCCACCCGTGCCCTTCCATGTCCTACTTCCCTCTCCTTTTATAGACAAGGTTGAGGCTATAAAAAATCCTGTGAGCAAAACGGTCAAGGGAAACCCTACTGTTGATGACAAAGGTAAAAAGAATGCTCGACTTATATCAAGACTGGCTAGGAATAAGCCTAAACCTAGTGCTGAGCAGAAACCCATAGTCCTCAGTGAAGACTCGGACTCTGACATCGAACGCTTCCTAGCTAGTGAGTACCCTTACTCCCAAGGTCTGTGCTCCGAGCCACCCTATGACTTCGTTTCTAATCTACCCCCTTGCCTAAAGAACAATCCTAGCTACCCTGGGATCAAGCTATCTAATGAAACCCTCGGCGATGTAACCAAACCCTCACCTACATTTTCGAAGCTCGGACAGTCATCATGTGACCAGTGTAATGTGTGGTTGGAACGATACTATACAGACGTTCCCTTACTTCAATCGAAAATCAAATCGTTGGAGAACCAAGTTACAGTATTGACAAGCCAAAGGGACAAGCTGCAAGCAAATGATAGGAAGCATAAAACCATTGGTTCCATCGTTTTTAGGAATTTCGAATCGGCTACAGTCGTCGTCAATTCCAAAATGTCATGATCAAGCTGTCTTCTCGTCATCCAGGTATGAATTTAGATATCAATTTCATTTTGTGAATTGTTAGGATTAATATAATGATTTGAGTTTGGTTTTCAAATATCTCTGTCTTTTATTTGAAATGACTTTGTTACATCCATATCAAAAACGGTTATGTTGTTCATCCTGTACATTGTTTTCGTTTTGCTAAAATTAAATAAAGTTATGATTTGGTTGAATGATTTGGTCGTGCCCAGTTTAGCAATTGATTGGTTTTTGTTAGATTTGATTCGTTTGTTTGTTGGTTTGAGTTAACGAAATCAATGGTTTTCTTTCGATTGGATTTGTTTGTATCCAACCTGAACATAAGTTTTTATGCTAAAATTAGAACACGATCATGTTTTGATTTGGTATGATTTCGTTATGGTTGGATTATATCGGCTCTGATTTAGTTTGTATGTTGTGATTTTGGAATGACTTCGTGAGTTTGAATTGATGTGATGTAATCTTCTAAATCAGGAATACAACTCTGATCGACTTCGATTTGGAAAGAACGACTCTGTTTTGTATGGAAACGATATTCTCATTTAAGCCTGTGCAAAAGATATGTACGTCTAAATCATGGAACGGTTTTGATTCACAATGACTATGTTAAACTCCAACTGTTTGATTCTCTCTTGATTGGATTGGTGTGTGTCTTCAGTTAGTATGATTGTTTTTATGAGTTGGATTCGTATAAAAAATAGACTTGATGCTTCTCTGTTTGATTTTAATTTTCGAAACGACTTTGTTAACCCAGATCGACATATGTTATCTCTGTCAAATTCGGTTAATAGTTCGTTTTGAAATGAATTCTAGTAATATTTTCGTTGAATATCAATCGATTTTGTCTGCCCCAATTAGCAATATCAAATGATTGGACAATTCTTACACACCCTGTTATCAACTGATTGATCCTGTTATGATTTCATTTGAGTTAATTTACACACCAGTTTTGATTTAATTCGCTAATGACATGGATCGTTGGTTTATGTTAATACAATTATATCAATTTGAAATGATCTTGTTGTTTTCGTATGGATTTGATCGTGTTTCCTATTGATGAGGCAACATAAATGATTGCCTATGATTTGTTTAACTATATTGATTTCAATTTGATATGAAACGATTTCATTATTGTTCGATATGATTTTGTATACATGAATTGGTAACGAATTGAACAGAGCATACCCATCTATGTTATCATTTGGTTGAATACGATTTAGTGTGTTCAATTTACATACAAGTGTTGACTTGAATGAGGCTTTTTAGCAATCAAATATCTTTTGATTGTTTGAATGTATTTTCAAAGATTTTAATTGATTTTAATGTTGATTCTGTGTCTGATTTAGACCAGCTACAGAATCGCAAGATTCTGTAGCTAGTCTATAGAATTAGATTTTTTATCATTTTTATCAACAAAATATCCTTCTAACTTGTCCATTTTGTGTGATTCAGTTTTTATTTTAGGTTCCTAGTTTAGTCAGACTTGGGATATTTTCCCAAATTTTATGTAAATAGTTTTGATAACTTCCACGGGGATGTTTTACCCTATGGAAGATCTTTAAATACTTATTGTTTTGTGTAATAAGGGGCATCCTCACTTGTGGGAGAACCAGGCTATGGATTTATAATACAAACTGAGACAAGAGTTGATGTCTTGCTACAACTTTCGCTTTCAATATATCAATTTTTTGTTTCACGTTTATGCATGTCAATTGCAGTTGATTATAGACTACTTTAGCTATCATAATCTATTGCGGGATGATATGATTTGATAAATGCGCTATCCATATCTGATTTCTTTCATTATTTTTAAAAATACAACAATTACTTTGTTTCAGTTAATGAATCACAGATTTCTCTTCTTCGTTAATTGAATCATTTTGTATAGATCTTTGCATACAGGTTTATCTAACTGTGAAGATTAATAAATCATAAGATTGTTGTAACTCTTATGTCTTGTTTGTCCTGTAATCATATTTGAAGAGCACTGCATCTTATTGTTTACGAGAAGCTCCTGAATAATTCGGTGCAGATTTCCTCCCTCCGATCAGCTAAGACAATCATTACATACAGGACAAACCTGGAGTGTTTTTCCAGGTTAGTTTGTTATTTATTTGTTGGTTAATTTGTTAGTATAATATTAGTAGTTTAGTTAGATATTTAGTTAGATTTGTAGTTAGAATTAGTATATTAGTTGTTTAGTTTAGTTAGTTTTTGTTTTATTTCTTGTTCATAAAATTATAAAATCAACAAAAAATATCCCTCTCTGTCTTAGGGAAGAATATAAATGAGTTTTTCAGGTTTTCATTCAAATCTGTAAATTGTAGATATTGTACATTTTGTGAATAAGTTTTATTTCCATTAGTAGTTAGATATTTAATTAGTTAGAGTTAAGTATAGTATTAGATAGTAGATATATATATATATATAGAATAGTTAGATTAGTTTATTAGTTTGTTTTATTTCTTTTTAGTTAGATTAGTTTAGTTTGTTTTAATAGTTATTTTTAGTTAGATTAGTTTATTAGTTTGTTTTAATAGTTATTTTTAGTTAGATTAGTTAGTTTAGAGTAGTTTTCTTTTTTGTTTTCTTAGGACCTTAGATCGGCTAACGGAGCCGCTAAACTGGTCAGGTTGGTTCATCCCAAACGGCTTGGGTTATTAGACAACCCCGGACCGGTTCCACTCTCCCAGTTGACGGGCGGTCAACTTCGCTCGTCAACAGTACTCAAGCTGGACCTCATGGAGATGACTTCCTTATTGAAAAAGGAAGATATGACTCCCAGGTTGGGAGGGAGAACTGATGTGTTATTGATTTATGGACAATCATTTTTCAAGTTTGAAAAATGTTCCAGGATGAGCAGTTCCTTTCCAATTTGGAAAGTAGTTTGAGATTTCTGACGAACATGAATTTTCCAATTCGGAAAATGGTCCAAATCAAATGGTCATTTTCGTAATGAAAATGGTTCGATGGATTGTTGATGTACCATAGACAACAATTCCCCTTGTGGTTAACATAGGGAATGGTCTAGGACAATATCTCTCCTTGACTATCACTCTTAGTAGTGGTCAAGAAGATTGGTCCACCTCACTAGATACTCATTCTTTTGAAGCTCACAGTTGTGAGCAGTTTCGAAGAATGGTCCATTTTGGAGGTTGGTGCAGGACAGTCATTTCCTTTGGAAATGGTCCGGACAGTCATTTCCTTTGGAAATGGTCCGGACAGTCATTCCCTAGGGCATATTCATTCTCTCTAGGCTGCACTTTGTTTAGTGATGGAGGAATGACCCAGATAGGTGAATGGTCCAGGTTCAACAATCAGGGATAGGAATTCCCTAGGGAAGATTCATTCTCTCCAGGTTGCACTTTGCTTAGTGCCAGAAGAATGGCCCAGATAGGGAATGGTCCAGGCTCAGAAATGGGGATAATTATTCTTCCTTGCTTGAGAAGAATAGTCCAGATAGCTAATCATTGATGTTTTACCTTCTAAGGGAAGATGCTCTTCCAGATCTCACAGATGTGAGTGGAAGAATGACCCAGATGACGTAGTTTATATCATAACAATGTTTTTTGTGCAAGTTGATATCAGATGATATGATTGTTATGGAGATTGTATGTCTTTGGATAGCAGATGTATACTACTGTGGTGGATGTGTTCCACTGATTGTGACTATATGTCACTGATCAAGTATCTGTGTGCTACTTGGTATGGTAGTGTACCAATGGATAGTAGTTGTGTACTACTATGGATAAACACAGTTGTTTTCTATTGAATGACATTGTTTCGATTTCCTTGAAGACTAGCAGTAGTGTTGGAAAATTTTTAATCAACTAGATGGATGATCAATGGATAGAGATTTCCAATTTGGAAAATGGTCCAGGACATTTATTCTTCCAGGACATTGGTCCAGATTAGAGGAATGGTTCTTGTGTCACTCTTTGGAGTGAGTGACTTATCCAACATCATGTTTGATTAGTCAGATGGAGTATGGTTTCGAGAGATGATGCAGCTGATGACACTGATAGTGATGATGGTGCTCATGATCTTGTCATGAGATAGTCTATACGACTATGTCGATGCTACTGGGTGAATGGTATGTTTGTTCTCAAGGCCATTACCTTCAATACCTCCCTAGCTAGGAGGGAGTGTTGATATTATGGTATCTGCGAGAGGTATTTACCTCCACATGTAAACCTGATGAGACTAAAATATTCTGAGAAGTAAGAAGAAACCATAATTAGTTGGATAATAACCCTAGAAGACAAATCGACTCAAGAGGATAACTTGTATTAGGTTATTAGCCTCCCAGAGAAGAAGTGGACTAAAGGAAATATTATATACTAAGTAAATAGGCACCCAGAATGAGAAGTCAGCCCAGGCAGTTTGCCAGATTTAGTATAAATATAGGAGGCTAGTCTTCATTCTGGTAAGCATTCTCGGAACTGCAAAAGTAGCACTTGTGCACACTGCAGTTGGCCAGTTTGTGTGCAGGTTTGGAGGAGAGTTGTCGTTGCAGCTGCTGCAACTAGCATATTTTATTTTTGGCTTGGACTATCTCTTGGTTATGGTTTGGATTCTCTTATCATCTCTTGCTTGGTGCACTATCCTTGGAGAAAGGTGCACCATCCTTTGTTTGGCTATCTAACCTAGGGTTTGCCTCTGAAATGATTCTCTGTCAAGGTTAAGGTGCTCGGGGGTGGCTTCAGCCTATGGTTGGGTGAAAATAGTGATATTGTTTATGTTTAAACGAGCACATCCATTAGATTCTAACACTAGGAGCCTATTTTAGACCATACAAGGCCTTCTTCAATTTACACACATAATCTATGTTCTCTGACAACTAAAATCCTTCTGGTTGTTCAATGTAGACTTCTTTTTCAAGTTCAACGTTCAAAAAAATTGATTTCACATCCATCTGATACACTTTAATATTCTTGGAGCATGCATAAGCTAGGAGCAATAAGATTTCTTCCATTCTAGAAACTAGAGAAAATGTCTCTTCAAAGTCGATTCCTTCAACCTGTGTGTATACTTTACATACCAATCTAGCTTTGTTCCTTGTAACCTATCCATATTCATTCAATTTATTTTTGAATACCCACTTTGTGCCAATCACATTCTTATTATTTGGTCTTGGAACCAATTCCCAAGTGTCATTCTTCTCTATTTGATCCAATTCTTCATCCATGGCCTTATTCAAAAATTCATCCTTGTTGGCCTCTTCAAAACTGTTTGGTTCAATTGTAGATGAGAGTGCTAGGTGTGTTTGTTCTGGTGAATGGATTCTTCTTCTAGTGTCAACTTCTGCATCTTTGTTTCCGATAATATGATATGAAGGATGATTCTTCTGTACTCGTTTGCTAAGTGTCTTTGGAGGCACTTGATGAACTTTCTCTTCTACTTCTATCTGATCCTCTTCATATTCCCCTTGTACTTCTTCTTCATCTTCTACTTTGTCTTCATAAAGCTATTCCATTGATTCATTTTCTTCTTCATTTAATTCTCGTCAACCTATTTCATCAATTGTTACAATGATTATTTACACAACTTTGTTCAACCTCATATTGTAACACTTGTATGCTTTCCTTGTACTTGAGTAACCAACAAGTACTCCTTTGTCCACATGAGAGTCAAACTTTCCCATTCTTCCATATTCTCTATTGATGTAGCATTTGATTCCAAATACTCTGAAGTGCTTCACATTTGTTGGTCTTCCTTTCCATAGCTCGTAGGGAGTTTTGTCATTGTTGTTTCCAAGAATTACTCTGTTTTGAATGTGAACTATTGTATGCACTGCATGTGTCCAAACAATATCTATCAATTTGTAATCCATTAGCATTGTTCAAGCCATTTCCTGTGTAATTATCATCCATTATGATAATGTTCCTTTGTCTCTGAACCATTCTCTGAACCAATCTATGAATCCATGCTCTCATCCACTATCATATATCTGTCTAAACCTGCAAAGTGTTATTATGAATCCATCTATGTCCATACTGTCCAATACTCTACTTGAGCAACTCTCCATAATGCTAACCCATTTATCACTATACTATCATGAAGTATTGATTAATATATCAAATTGTACTTCTTCTAACTGACTTCTCTAGATCTATCTTCTCAAACTCTACAAGTTGCTCAAAGGATGGTTCTTTGTCTATCACATCTATCACATAGACTCCCCCTATCTAATATTATTATTACCTATGAGTCTCTAAGTTGTATGGATTAGAACAATTCCTTCTCTAACGTGTATTCATCATCATCTTCATTGGTATATTCATCATCTCTCTAAGCTCTGAATTCTTTCTTTCTATCTGTGGATTCATCTTTCACTACAATGCCTGAAAGTACAATCTCTTGAACCTGTTCCTTATTTACGTGTCCTTCTTTTATTTCAATTATTTTCCAAACCTTTATGTATCTGATATCTTTATTTTTCTCTATAGAATTTTCTTCATCTCGTTTTATTGCCAATCTTGCGATCTATAGGACCTGGTCTTTGTTCACCTATTCTTCATGTTTTCTTATCCATACTTTCTTATATCTTATATCAATGTTCTCTTTCATGGAAGTATCGATCATGCTTCTACAATCACTAGTTATGTGTCCATAGTTATGACATTTTTAACATTCAATGTTACGTGGGGCCACATATGCACTTCTTGCTTGAACATTTATTTTATAATCCCTGCAATCTGCAACCTTATGTTCAAAATTAGTACAATAAAAACAATGACCATAAAAGAAATTTGCATACCTAGGAGTGAATGATATTATTTGTGGTGTAGTCCTTCTGAATTTATTACTTGACTGATCATGATCATTATTGAAGCTTCTTTGTGGCTTGAACATGAATGGTCTTCTTGAAGATGTATCTTCAATAGTTTTCTTATATTCTGGTTGACCATGATTCCTTCCTTTGAGTACTTATGCATAACTCTTTCTATTTTCTTCATTCTTCTTATCTAGCAACCTTGAGTGCTTCTCCTCATTCTCTATAACTGATGTGGATGTTTCTGTCTCTTCAACGTTCTTGTTGAGCTTGACGATTTTACTTCTCAATGTGACAACTTCTTCTTCAACATTATCAACCTCTTCTTCTTTCTTCATTATCTGAGACTTCATGACTTCTTCTGTTATTTTCGCTCCTTCAATCTATATTTTTAATGTGATTTTTTATTCTTTAAGTCCTTTCACTTCTTGAGTAACTCTACCTCGAGATGGTTTAGATCGTTAGTTCTTTCCTTAAGATGATATGTCAATATTTTTTCTCTCATTTCTGCTTCTTCCTTCTTTGCTTCTATGTTGGCATCCAAATACTTCTTTTGATATTCAAAATTTTCTTCGATCTTTCTGTCTTATTCTAGCTGAGTTCTTAAGTTCTCAATGACTTGTTGGGATTCTTCAAAAATGTGAGCACTTTCCTTTTGTTTCATCAATTCTTTCTTGGGTGACCTTTTTTCTTCTCTTAGTTCATCTAAAGCACTAATCAATTCTATGGTGATTATGTACTCTTCATCTTCTGAATTTGTTTGACATGGTGAACACAATTCTTCTTGATCTTTATCTGCATCTTCTTTGGCATTTTTTGAATCTGTGATAGGTGAAGAATATATGTCTTGTAACTTATCCCAAAGTTCTTTGGCTGATGAACATTTACCAACCTTTTCTCTTATCGGATTAGGTAATCCTTCCTAAATGAAATCCATTTCTATTTTCTTATTCTTCTTCAATTCCTTCTTAGTTGCAGTCTTTGCCCTTTTTGAACTATCATATCCTGTAACAATTGATAGCCAAATATAATGTCCCTATCCCTATAAAAGTAATTATGTCCTTATTATCCACATCTCATACTCAAAACCATTTTGACCATTAAACATTGGTACTCCATTATCAGAATAATCCAAGTTCTCCTTCCAGTGGTTAAACTGTTTCCTGAAGGAACCTGCTCTGATACTGTTGGAAATACTAAAACAACTGAGAGGGGGTGTGAATCAGTTGTTTATGAGCTTAAACAATATTATACCTCTTAAAAATTAGTAATGTTCCTTCAAGTGATCATCAACAACATACAACATATGTATAGTAAAAATAAAGACCATCAATCACACATAAAGTATACACAGACACAGATTTTCACGAGGAAACCCATAAAGGGAGAAAACCTCTTCTTCTTCGAAATGATAGGCAGTCTTTTTCAGTTCTGTACATCATTTACAATTGAGAACCAACTCAATGTGAGGCTTATACCTCTGTTTTACAAGCTGCAACTTGTTTGAGAGCTCCAACTCTCTGGTTTCTCTAGCACCTACTAGAAGGAAGCACCAACTCCCTAAGTATTCCAGCACCAACTGGATGGAAGCACCAACTTCCTAAATGTTCCAGCACCAACTGGATGGAAGAACCAACTTCTTGTTACACAGGCTCCAACCTGAATAACAAAGAACACTTGTTCTCCCTAGCACCACCCTGCCACCCTTGTTTCTCTAGCTGCAACCAGATGGAAGCTACAACTTCCTATGTTCAAGCACCCACTTGAACTTCTGAGGACAACAGTCCTCCCGAGCACCTCCCAACCTCCCTAAAATATGAAATAATGAATACACAGACAACTTATGAAGATAAATCACTTCTTACCATTTTTANTCATTATGTTCTTCTTCTTCTGCCCTGTCTGTCATTCTGCATTGTCTCTCTTTTACATTTCATTCCATTCTGTATATCTATTGAATTTTCATTCTCATCCCCTTCTTCTTTCACCTTTCTTACAGTTTCATACTTTTTCCATCCAGAACGGCTAACGGGTTCAGTCTCGCTCATTTTCTTTTATACACGCTTCCTTGATGATTCCACTTCCCCTTCCAATAGATAATACAAGGACATCTATCTTGGCAACTGAAACGCTAACCGATTTGTCATTATGAGTCGGTTTCTCTTAACGGATTCATAACTGAAGCGTTAACATGTGAGGAAGAACAACATCCCTCCGATCAGTTTCAAACTTTATCTGCACCGTTAGATAATCTTTATAGTTCTTTCCTTTTAAACCGGGTTTCAACACTTTCATTTGCTAGCCCTCTTGAGCTTAGCTCCCGGTCAACGTGACTGTCACTCTGTGACCTTGGTCTTATCACTCCATCGGATTTTCTGCACTTACGATGACATAATGTTTATGTCCACGTGATTCGCGATTTCGTGATTCGCAATGCGCTTCAGCCCTCTTGGCTGAGCCCTGGTCCACGTGACCATTACCCATGACCGCAGCCTTATCTCGTCGGGGCTACGGGGTTTGTGATGCCAATATGCATACACCCACGTGATTCCTGATCGTCCAAATCCCGACGCTCCTTTTCTCTGACAGCTTGCCTCCACTATGCCACCATCCTCCTTCGCTCCTGTGCTGACAGATGGCCCCCACTCATCGAGGTTTTGCAGATCATGATTCTGAGTTGCAAAAAACTCTTGTCAATGAAATTCTCGATTTCCTGATGAACAAAATGTCGATCAATGATTTTCTTGTCGGGCCTCTTCCCGATGGCACCGATCTCATGCCACGCGTCCTTCCAGATGGACGGTCCCGATTCCTCCAGGATTTCGATACTTTCGATGTCTCGTTTCCTTCGACCTCAGTAACTCTGATTTCACGATGGCCAATATGCCGACGGCGCCTTGATCTTCGACACCTGTCCCTCAGATGGACGGGCCCAATCCCTCCGGGATTTCGAGACTTTCGATGTTAGGTGACTTTTTCATTTCAAAGTCCCGATCGTCGATGCCTCTGCTAATGTCACACGTGGTTTGACACATGTTAAATACTGCCATGTGTCACTTTGATTCATTACTTACATGTGCCAGAAGTGTTGAATCTGTTTGACACTTATCACTACCTGGTTGTGCCACGTGTCTATTGACGTGGGTCGAGTCGATGGTCTAGATCATATCTTGATCTGACGGTTCAGGTTCAGTCAGAATTTCACTCATCGTGATTTCGGGGTTCTTGTTGACAAGTGAATTGGAAATTTCAAAAACCCGATCCCCGTTTTTCCAATGAACAAAAACAACGGTCCAGATCTCATTCTTTCTTTAACGACTGCGATTAGATCACGAAATCGCATATCACGATTTCGGGGTTCTTGTTGACAAGTGAATTGGACATTTCAAAATCCCGATCCTCGATTCTCCGATGAAGCCTCCTTTTGAGCTTCTCCCGTGGCTTATCTCCCTCGCAGCTTCTGCAAATCTGATGGCTTTCGGTGACCCTGCACCAAATCTAACGGCTCTCGCTGCGTTCGATCATTCACTTCTCTGAACGTGTCTTATGTTTTCTTGTCATCTTCACTGTTGCCATTAATGAAAAGCATTCATTGTCTGTTAACTGAATTTGCCAACAATCTCCCCCTTTGGCATTGATGGCAACACTCGCATTCAGACTCAACTCTCCTCTGCATTCGACCATTCAGACTCTCCTCTGGATTCTGCCAATCAGGCTCTCCTCTGTTCCTGAAACATTTCGAACTCGATTCCTTTCTCTCCCTTTGACATCAATGTCAAAGAAGAAACATTCGTCCACTTGATATTGTTGTAGAACATATTCCCCCTGTCATCTATAAGCATTTAGGAAATTCACCAGATATTCAATAAGCACTCCCCCTGACCAGGTGTACATATTATACATAAGAGTTTGTAACCCCCAGCTTTTGACGAAGATATCCAAAAGGGGTCACAGCTAATGGTTTAGTAAAGATATCAGCAATCTGTTCTTTGGAAGGAATATAATTCAGCTGAACAATTCTGTTTGTAACTTGTTCTCTGAGAAAATGGTA
>SNQJ01S0134861.1:25614-38672 GCA_010110895.2 Picea sitchensis
ATTCTTTTGACTCCAGGAGAGTTCAGTGTCTTGGAGTGATCAAAGACCTGGTTGTGACCTTGTTTCAACTACCCATGAAAAGTGTGGTCATGGATATCATAGTAGCTGATGTCCCCCCCAAGTTTGGTATGTTGTTATCAAGAACTTGGATAAAAAGGATGGGGGGAACCTTGCAGATGGACCTCACATATGCTACTATCCCAGTGTTCGTAGGAGAGCATAGAAGACTGTACAGGGAAGCTCAATTGGCCTATATAATCAGTGATGAATCCAACCCCACCAACCATCCTATTTTTTCCTTAGACACTGATTTAGGCTCCAGTTTACTGCAACTCACCCATGCCCCAGAACCGACTCTGAGACTCAGAAAACAACCTACTTTTTCCCCTGAAGTTCCTCTCTCCATCACCCCAATCTGGAAAATGTTCTTTGATGGAGCCTCCTCCCTAGAAGGTGCTGGAGCTGGTGTGGATTTTGTGTCGCCTGCTCAAGAAACCATATCTCTATCATACAAATTAGAATTTGAAGCTACCAACAATGTGGCAGAGTATGAGGCTCTTGTTCTGGGACTAAGGGCTGCGAGGGAAATGGGAATTCAAGAAGTAGCAGTGTTTGGTGATGCAGAGTTGGTGGTTTAGCAGGTCAAGAACGCTTATCAAGCTAAGCATCCTCGACTCAGGAGTTACAGGAATGAGGTCTGGGACCTTGTTGACAATTTCTTCTCGGCTTTTAATATTTCTTTCATCCCAAGAGAGGAGAACACCTTGGCAGATTCCTTGGCTGCATCGGCTAGCAATTTCAAAGTACCTCTGCCACCCAAATTCAGATATGATGTGGAAGTAAAATACAGACCCTCCATACCTGACAACATCAAACATTGGAAGGTATTCGAGGACGATCTTGAGGTCAAGAGGTTCTTGGAGACTGTTGAGGAATTTTCAGAAATGCACATAGACCAAGATGTCGTCCCAGAGGAAGAGCCCGATGGGGGTAATCTTCTAAATAAGATTGCAGGGCGTGACATTGTACAGCTGCCCAGCAACCATATTCCCAGGGGACTTGTTCCCTTGGAAAGGATTTTTGATAGTAATGACGTGTCTGTAAAAGGAAAGGTCTCGGAGGAGGACGCTAATACTATTCAGGGCAACATTGGAACCGAGAGAGAGCCCAAGTATGTCAAATTGTCAAGAAGTCTGACAGGGGAGCAGAGGTCTGAATACATTGGACTCTTAAAGGGATTTGCTGATGTGTTTTCCTGGACCTACGAAGACCTCAAAACCTATGACACCTCAGTCATCGAGCATAAAATTCCATTAAAAGAGGAGGCAAAGCCATTCAGGCAAAAGATGAGACAGATCAATCCCATGTTGCTACCTATCATGGAGAGAGAAGTGAAGAAGTTGCTTCAAGCTCAGATCATTGTACCACTGAGATATTCAGAGTGGGTGGCTAACTTGGTGCCAGTAAGGAAAAAGAATGGAGAGATCCGACTCTGTGTAGACTTCAAAAATTTGAATCGGAGCTCACGGAAGGATAACTACCCCTTGCCAAAGATGGAAGACATACTACAGAGCGTAACAGGAGCTTCCAGGATGTCTATGATTGATGGTTTCTCTGGCTACAATCAGGTCTCTGTTCTTCCTGAAGACAGGGAGAAGAAAACATTCACCACTCCATGGGGCACATTCATGTATGCCAAGATGCCATTTGGAATTGTGAATGCAGGGGCGACATTCCAGTGTTCCATGGACATAGCTTTCATTGGGGAAAAGGATAAATTCATGGTCGTCTATCTAGATGACATCACAGTATTTTCAAAATCTGATGAAGAACACCGTCGCCACCTCAGGAAAGTTTTCTTGAAATGTAGAAAGTTTGGCATTTCATTAAACCCCAAAAAATCTCTATTCGCCATGAAGGAGGGAAAGTTGCTAGGCCACATAGTATTAGAAGAAGGAGTCAGGATTGATCCCAACAGAATTGAGGCAATACAAGCCTTATCAATCCCGAGGTCTAGAAAGGAGGTCCAATCTTTCCTCGGTAAAATTAATTTTCTAAGGAGGTTTGTGCCTAACTTTGTTGAGGAGGTAAAACTTATAACAACTATGTTAAAGAAAGAGAATGAAGTAAGGTGAACCCCTCAATCACGACATTTCTTTGAAAAAATCAAGAAATCCCTGACTGAAGCTCCTGTGCTTATCAGTCCCGACTACTCGAAGGATTTCCTTATTTTCTCCTTTGCCTCACCTGACACAGTAGCTTCTGTTCTATTACAGACAAATGACGGTGGGTTAGAACAGCCTATTGCTTACTTCAGCCGAGCATTGAGGGATGCCGAAGTCAAGTATGACACTATGGAGAAGCAAGCTTATTCTCTAGTAAAAGCTCTCAAAGCTTTTAGAACCTACATTCTGTAGTCAAGGATCATCGCCTATGTCCCCTCAGCCACTATTAAAGATATTCTTATTCAGCCTGACATAGACGGGAGAAGGAGTAAATGGATAGCCAAAATCCAGGAGTTCAACCTGGAAATAAGGCCCACCAAGTTGATCAAAGGGCAAGGTTTAGCCAAGCTGCTGGCTGAAGCAAATTGCCAAGCTTTGGGGATAAGTTTCATCGATGAATGCTCAGATATTCAGCAGGATCGGCTATCTGACATAGATCATTAGAGGGAGCCCCCATTGGCTCAATGTCCTTGGTATAAGGATGTCATATACTTTTTGCAGGAGCTACGACCTCCAGACGACCTGCAAAGAAGCAAAGCAAGAGCTTTGAAGCTCAAAGCAGTCAAATACTGCCTGATCGATCAAATATTATATTGGAAAGACCCCCTGGGGGTGCTTCTAAAATGTATAAGTCCACCAGAGGCTGAGAAGGTCGTAGCTGAATTTCACAGCGGCCTGTGTGGAGGGCACCATTTCTGGAGAGCCACAGCCCACAAAATCCTTAGGGCTAGATACTACTGGCCTACCATGTTCGTTGATGTCTGCAAAAGGGTTAGAGCTTGCATCAATTGTCAAAAATTTGTAGGAAAGCAACAGCTCAGGTCTTTGTCGTTAAAACTAGTGGTAGTTTTAGGGCCTTTCTAGCAGTGGGGCCTAGATTTTATTGGAGAAATTCACCCTCCCTCCAGTGGGCAGCATAGGTGGATCCTGACTGCTACAGATTTCTTTACCAAGTGGANCCTGACTGCTACAGATTTCTTTACCAAGTGGATTGAAGCTATTCCCACCAGGAATGCTTCCCACAAGGTAATCATCGGATTCTTGGAGGACCTCATCACAAGGTTTGGCTATCCAAATAAGATTGTCACTGATAATGCAGCCACTTTCAGGTCTAAGCCATTAGCCAGGTTCTGTGAGCAGTTCAGGATTAAGCTGATTCACTCCACCCGATATTACCCACAGGGTAATGGTTTAGTAGAGTCCTCCAACAAAAGTCTAATAAGGATCATCAAAAAGTTGTTGGAAGACAACCAAAGGGCTTGGAACTCGAAGCTTAAATTCTCCCTATGGGCTGATCGAGTGACTATGAAGAGAGATACAGGTCTCTCCCCTTTCCAGTTAGTCTATGGAACCGAAGTCGTCTTTCCTTCCCAGCTAGCCATCCCTGTAGCAAAATTCCTCCAGGACCATCAGGAGGAGCTTGATGACATGATCAGAAGGATTCATCAGCTAGTAGAGGTCCAGCAGGCTAGGGAGCAAACATTGGACAGGATTCAGGACCATCAATAGAAAATGAAGCAGGTCTTCGATAGGAAGGCCAAGAAGGAGCGGTTCCAGGTAGGAGACCTAGTGCTGAAATGGGATGCTCCTAAAAAAGATAAGGGCAAACACAACAAATTTGAAGCCCTGTGGATTGGGCCTTTCAGGATCTTTGAGGCTTCCTCAAGCAACACATACAGGTTGCAAGATTTGGAAGGTGAAGAGGTTTTCGGCAGCCCAGTGAATGGGAATTTCCTGAAGAGGTGTTTTCTCTGAGCCTCCAGTGGCTCCTTTGTTGTAAATATTGTCTTTTGTTTCTTAGTGTGTTTCCATTTTATTTTTGCGGCCTAATAATGACTCCATAGCCCAATAGAAAGGGACTGGAACTGCAGGAGGAGTTCTTAGAGCATTGCAGGGACGACTCTATCCCCCATGGAGCCTAATGTTAGCGATAAATCTTGTCACTGGTTCGAGAATCATGTGGGTCTGCAAGTTGCACACAGTGCTCAAGTGTAGCTCGGGAGAATTCTTGTTTTTCCAAGTATCAAATCAAGCGAGCGTGCAAAGTCTTGCCATCGGCAGCCGAGATCCATCTGCAAAGAAGATCAACGGTTATCAGGGTGTCGGAGTTGCCAATCTACCCGACACTTAGTAGCAAAGAAGTCTCTTCTCTTTAGAGGCTGAATACAGGTCGTCCGATCCAGTGGCACGTATCGCAAGAGTTGGCCATCTCGGCGCTTCGCCCGTCGCGATTCCAACACACCGAGAACAACTCCCTTATTTCGTGAGACGCAAAGTGCAGAGAGCGTCCGAGAACCTGGGCCCACAAAGGTACTGAGATTATCAGAGCCTCCCGTCAGCAGAGACACGTGGTGAGAGATCCCACAGAGTCGGGAATCGGGGAACTGAAAGTCCCACGCACATGGCCACAGGAATCGCGATATCCCGATACGCGATTTCCCGATGGAGCTGAAGACTATAGTGGGGAACAGGATTCAGGAGGTCAATCCTGGTACGGAGACAGCACCAAGTGGCATCAGCATATCGCAAGCTCGGAGGTTCGTGAGTTTGAGCGGCAAAGATTTGGGCGTAGAGTTGTGAGGTCGCGAGAAGCGATGTCCTGGCAATCGTCGGATTAGTGTGTGGGACTGAAGGAGCCAATGGAATACAAGTGGCAGGCTATCGTGAGTTTCAAGGAATTGTGCATCGAGACATTGAAAGCACTAAAGCCCCATCAGAGATTAAGCTCCAGTCATAAAAAGGTGGTCATATGGGCCATGGAATAGCCAGGAGGGCTAGCCCATAGGAGGAGGAGCTCATCGCACATCAGGATATCGAGG
Organism: Picea sitchensis; assembly: GCA_010110895.2. Lineage (NCBI taxonomy): Eukaryota > Viridiplantae > Streptophyta > Pinopsida > Pinales > Pinaceae > Picea > Picea sitchensis. Next base: position 30,659 of record SNQJ01S0134861.1, read on the forward strand.
ATCCCGGAGGCGAAGAGTTCACGCATTGCAAACTCGCGAATCCTGAATTCTCAAAAATCCTGAAGCCTCATCACATTACCTCCGCCATCTGTCCCTTGCCGCCACGTCTTCTCCCCGTGTCATGCCAACCGCAATTTTTTCGGCCCCTGTGTTCCTCCACCTGGCTCGTACACTTCAAAACCCATGAATTTTTCCATTTGTGTTCGCCCTATCGTTTTTCCCTTGCTAGGTCACCATCCGTCCGTCACTTCATGTCAAGCCTCCCAGTCATCATGAAGGTCTCCATGTCCTGTAGGTGCAGAATCAACTGGGACCTTTCCGAGCCCAATGAAGCAGTTATTACAGCAGTTGATGGTGGTTGGACATATTTTCCACCATAAAGGGAAAATCCAGAGATGACTGTAAGCTGGTCATTTCATTCTCAGGCCCTTGGGAACACGATTGCGTCTGACTAAAGTCCACGAGCATCCAGGGACTGCAGGTGCAGTAAATGTGAAGACGTAATGTCTTCAATGCAATGTCTCGATTTAGCTTCCAGTATTTTTGTTCCAAGTATATGTAGGCATTTTGGCCACTTTTGTAAGGATCGATGGTAGAGCAGAGCTCCCTGGTTGTAAAGTTTTAATGAAGCATTGTTGTTCTGGTTATGTATGAACTTTGGAGACTTCTTGCCTTATGAATGCCAGCTTCTTTCATGCCTTTGTTTACACTGTGTTAGAGCAGCTCGGAATTGGAGGGTCCAGTCGAGTTGTAGCTATTATAGGATGATGTTGTAATGGATCACTACAATAGTTACGGAGCCTCTAGTCAGTCCCTATGATTTCTTTGACGCTAAATGACTTGGAACTGGAGGATCCAGTCAAGTCCGTTATTCAGTTTCTCGAAGCCCTGAAACCAGGAGGATCCTTCTTTCAGAGTTTTTCTCCTACAAACTGCCGCAACCTGTTGCTCACAGTTGTTTGTTCATCTTCCCCTAAATCTTCCACCTGCTCATCTTTTAATCAACCCACTGGCTGAAGTTAGGATTCCAGACCTCCTCTGTTCTTTATGTACCAGACTCAATCCCTGAGTTAGAGTGATACCTCCTAGAGCCAATACCTCCATTTGATCATCCTTTATAAACAAATCGTGACATTAAACTGATGGGTGTCGGGCTATGCTCCTGCAAGCAATCCAGGAGTGACTTCTGACGCTAACAAATTGATCCAAGACACATTTTCTCCAATGGATGAGGACAACCAGGATGATAGTCATGATGTTGATCCTCTACTTGAGAAGTCACGTCAACCTATTTATGAAGGCTCAAAAACAAATCTTCTATCTACTATATTGTTGTTGGTGAACTTAAAGGTTTTGAATGGTTTATCAAACACATGCGTCACACAGATACTAAGGTATTTAATTTGTTAATTATTTATTCCTGCATGTTCACAAACACTTAAAAGGTTCAGTTTTTCCTATATTTCTATTGTTCTCTAATTTGTAAAGTATGGATGCGATATTGATGATTAATATTGTTTACATTGACTTATTGTTTTGAATTTTGTAGATTTTTAGGTGAATTTCTATTACTGACGCCAAATATTTTTCCACGCACATATCAAGAAATATCGGTGATTATGAAAAACATTGGAATGGAGTATTGGGCTATTGATGCATGTCCTAATGATCATATCATATACTATGGACAATATGCATTAGAAAATGAATGCCTACAATGTCAAATATGTAGATATCGAACTGATAAAGCGTCAAAGAAGGTGCCTCGCAAAGTTCTTCATTATATTTCGATAATTCCATGTTTCCAGCAGTTGTTCAGATGCTAATGTATAGAACAGTTTATGGATTTCCATGCAAAGAACAGAAGTCGAGACAATGTTCTTCGAATACCTGCAGATGGTTTTGCATTGAAGTACATCGAAGAAAAGTGGCCAATTTTTAAAGAAGAACATCGTAATGTTAGACTTTCATTGGAAGTTGATGGTGTCAATCCATTTGGAGAGCTTCGTTCTACGTACTCAGTGTGGCTTTTTTTTGTTATAAACAATAACCTTCCTCCTTGGATGTCGATCAAGACAGAGCACACAATTTGGCAATGATCATTCTAGGTATTTAATTACCTTTTATTTTCTTTAGTGAACATTGTGTGGGTTTACAACATATGCACATGAATATAATTTCCTAAGTTGAACATCCACAAGCTATAAAGAATCGTGCATGGATTGAGGATGTAAAATTCATAACTAGGATAAATTACTAAACAAGGGGATTATTGAAGAAGTAATTGAGATGATAGAAAAACAAAAGTATAATCTAGGTAAAGATGTTATCTGGATTCAACATGTGATTCAATATATTGAATCAAAATTTGTGTTAATTTTATTGTATCACCTATTTTCTTAATGCATCTTCAATCTAATCATAATAATCATCATGAAGATAGGTTCAAAAGGTTGACCCAAAACATTGATGCCAAAATTACTTTGAAACGATTCTATCTAGAAAACATATACAACAAATAATCACTTTCTTCTTTATCATGCCAAAAGGTGATTTCTATAGCCCAATATAAGGGAAATGTACAATTCCTTCCATGCTCAGCATGGAGTTGATACATGACATTTTGAGGGATCAAATACCTTAAGGTTCAAACCTTTCTAGTTTTTTCAATTAAAAAAAAATACTCGAGAGACTTATCCCTCTCGGTAAAATGGATCTACACCAATACTTAAATTACAACAAAAGCACACACACATGCTTATTCAATCACTTTATAATAACAACTAACACAATCAATGATTAGATAAAGAATAAATCCATTAATAAGAGAGAAGACAAGAAAGTCATAAAGTTGAGATATCCTTTAGGAAATTGGTTGGGTGGGATGAGAAGCTATGTTTGAAGCGATTATTTCATCCTTTAATGTAGTTAATGGATTTATTGGACATTTATTTATTTCAATCCTTCTCTCATTTTGTCAAGAAGGTATTGTTATACCATATTTGACCACCCATGGGCCAAAAATATTGACCTTAACCCATGATTATTCCTTTATAAACATGCATATTGATTCACAAAATCATTTTACACTGGACCACTATGGGCCATGAACATTGAATAAAGTCACACACACACAAAAAAAATCACAGTGCATGCTTGAAAGAAAAATAAATTTTAAAGATCATATGGTAAAACATTGAAATCATATATGAAACCTTAGCAATGTCTAAAAAATCATTGAATTCTATATCCTTAAGAATTTTGAAAATTTGCTAAACAATTATATGAAGTAAATACACTTCTTGGAGCAATAGCCCATGTAAAATCATGCCCAGTCAATCGAAAAGATAGGAAAGATACGAATATATTATTGGACAAATTACTAAATATTGATTTGATCAAACCATCAAGTTTGGACATTTCATGTCTATCTTTTATGGTCAACAAGTGTATTGAAATCAAAAGAGGCAAAAAGAGAATCACTACTACATATGGGCGGATTATTCCATGAAAATTTTCCACGTTTCCATTATTTTCGTTTTTTAAAAAGTGGGCGGCGTTTCATCGCTATTGCCACAAAAGTTCGTCGCTATAGCGAAAATTATTGCCTACCTGTTGGCGGGCGAAATTGACCGCTCGTCAACTGGAGGAGTGAATCCGGTCCGGGGTTGTCTAATAACCCAAGCCGTTTGGATTAATCCACTCCGACAGGTTTAGCGGATCCGTTAGCCGATCTAAGTCCTAGGAAAATGAAAGAAAAAACTAATGCTAAATAAACTAATCTAAGTGAAAAACAATTGCTACAAACTATATACAGGTCTAATATATATTCACAGTTCGCTAATTAATAGAATAATAATTCTACTTATTAAATATACAATGCCTAGATATATTTATATTTCTATTATATGTATAGTATTCACAAATTGCAAATTTTTAATTGAAAACCTGCGAAAATCATGTATGAATTGACAACAAAGCTATTGTTCAATATTTTTTTTGATTTTCTATAACTTTTATGAAAAAGAAGAGAAACAATAGCTATATAACTAAGCAATGAAAATAGTAATTCGTACTGTATATCTATCTAAACTACAAATAATTCTCATATTAATTCAACTATTAAAATTAAATAGCAAACTAACCTGAAATCACCCTCTCCTACTTGTCTTGTGCATGGGCATCTGCGTTCACTATTTGATGAGGCAAACTCGCACCACATTTTCCAATACTTCGCATAAACATGAAGCAACAATGCTCTTGAATGCTAACAACAGAACAGGTAAAGGATGCAGCAACAACAATTTTATAGTTTACAGATCATCACATTTAGATAAATCCCAGTGCGAAGATTTGTACATAACTGCTAATTTAACAAAGAAGATAAACCTCCTATTCATTAAATTAAAACAGGGTAATTGCTGTAAGTAAAATGAGATACATAAAATATGGACAATACTTAATTCATATCGCATCAACCTGTAACAAATCTTGATATCTAAAGTAGTCAATAATTTGATTACAAATTAAAATGCACAAAAACTTGAACAAAAGTAAGATAAATTGAAGCTAAAGCCGTACAGCAAATCCACTTCCATTCGATTATGTATAATCATCAACCCATAGTCTATGTTCTCCCAACAATGATCGATTGTTTACAAAAAATAACAAGTATATAAAGGCCACAGGATAAAACATTCCTTGTGGAAATTATCAAAAACTGTTTGCAAAAAATATGGGAACAATTTCTCAGATTCCTATTTCTATCTAAGACTAACAACCTAATCCAAAATTGTGTAAAAAAAAGCATGTTGAAAGATGCTATTAACGATCCAATTCCCATTGAAATTCCTGTGTACCTATAGATGCACAAAAATAAATGATTTTAGATAGTGTTTAATTGTAAAATCAACAAAAAATCAAATTTTATGACTAGCTACAGAATCTCACGATTATGTGGCTAGTTATTATTTGCAAACAGAGTCGTATTGCATCAATTCCATCATAACAGAACTAGATATGATTTATCAAACAAATATTTTATACTAATTCAAAGAAAACAAAATCGTTTATGCTAATTTAATACCAACAAAATCGTGTATGCTAATTCAAAACCAACAAAATCATTTTAAAATAATTGTTGAAATATCATACCTTGGCTTTAGGGATACGATTCGGTCAGGCTATTTTTGAATTAACAATGGCAGTGGTTGCCTCTACATTTTTGAACACGACAGAGCCTGTGGTCTTTTGCCTCTTATCATTAGCTTGTAGTCTATCATTTTCCTTGGTTAACACAGTCACTCGGTCCTCCAAGGACTTGATTCAGGATTTCAACAGAGGGACATCTGTATAGTATCGTTCGAGCCATGAGTTGCATTCATTGCACTGTGGTTGATCAGGCTATGTCATTACAGGTGAGAAATATTTTAAATTACCAGGGGTTCCATTGTCAAACTTGATCCTGGGGAAGTTGGGGTTATCTTTAAGGCAAGGCGGAAGGTTGGATACGTAGTCATAGGGCTTGACAGAACAGAGGTTGTGAGAGTATGGGTACTCCTCGGTCAGAAATCATTCAATCTCAGAATCTGAATCTCCACTCAAAACAATTGGTTTATGATCCGTTTTTTGTTTGGGTTTATTGCGAGCACACCTAGATACCCAGCACACAACTTTCTTACCTTTTCTATTGACATTGGTATTACCCTTGCCCTTTTTTCTTGCAGGCCTCTTACTAGGCTTAACACTGTCTTTTGAACATGAGTCAGGCAGGGTGTCGGATAGGTCATCGTTCGGGTAGGTCGAGGGTTCAACAGCGGGTAAGAGTGTAGGAGGAGGCACGACAGGCCTGATAAGGGTTTTGGTGACCACATTTTTGTCTACTTGACCAAACTCAGGACTGGCATAGCCATTCCTCAACAAGAATGCTTCCCAACAGTCTCCACTCAACCTTAGATGATGGAATGTGAATAATTTTAATCAAACAGTGGTGGAAGAGGCTGGAGTCAGCCTTCTCCCTCTTGTAACGTTTAGCCATTTTATACAGACTGCGAAGGAGGAAATGAGGCATATTCAAAGGGAAATATATGAAACTCATAAGCAGCCGGAGGTGGTAAAGAAAAACTAAACCGTATCTACCCTTGCATGTAATGAATTTCTTGATAATGGCCAATAAATCATGCCACCTAGACTTAAGGGCTATGACTGGCATACCTTTGTCACAACTGTTGATTTTCCTCGAGGTAAACAAGAGCGGCCATGGGACTTCATCCACTTTCGAATTCTTAAACCATTTCTGCCCCTTGGCTGGCAGACTAGTGGCTGAGCTGAGGAATTCTTCGTTCAATTCGAGTTGGATGTCCCCAACTTTGGCCCTACATCCATTGAATGTGAGGGCAAATTGCTGAGCGACTACAAGGTTGAAACCTTCAAATTTTTCAATGAAAAATAACCAACCATTACTCTCCAGGTCCTCACAAGCGTTATCAAATAACAACAACGCTTGGACACCATTGGGTTCTATGCACACTACAGGAGCCATAGCAAATAGCATACAGTCAATCGGTGAGGGGTTTGAGAGGGTAGACACAGGACCAACTTCCCGCAAGTTTTCGCAACACAAGCAGAGGCAGCTCAAAGTGCAAGGCAAACGTTAATGCTTATGCGTGCGAGGGTGGTGGAGGGAATTGAAACCATACAAAACTATCATGTTGGCATGTACAATTGACGACGCGTTGGTAATAGTTTCATTCAAATCACAATCAAAGCATTGAAAACCAAATGTCAAATGGATTATCACATAATCGCATAACCAAAACTCGATCCGAATATTTAAATCAACAATAGTGTTTGTATGATTTGAAAGAAACCACTATATCAAACATTGCACCAAGGATTTAATCACAAAGTTAATGCGTTCTATGAAACCATTGCACCAAGGATTTAATCAAAGACACCAAAGAAATCATTGCATCACGAACTTATAATTTGAAACCATATTAACAAAAAAATGCAAAGTGAATAAAGGTTTGGTGTTTCGACAAATGTATGACCATTATTGGGTTAGAGGTGAAAAAATTTATGGCCACATGAACAAAAGGATTCATAATAATCTAGAGATGATTTTAATGCCATCAACATGACTTCCGACTCAAGGTTTTCACGCTTGCAGTCGTGAAAATTAAAAAGAAAGGCAGGTGTGCGAAAGCCAAAGATAATAGTGTCGTTTTGTTTAAAGAGTTGCGACGAGTATTGAGGGTTCAAAACCTTTGTGTAGGCAGCTTATAAGGAAAAGATAAAAATTGCAAAATGGCTGCCAACACTACCTCAAAAAAAATCTGCTAACACACGTGGCTTGCAATGACTAGTTGACTTTTTGCGGGTCAACTCAGACATTTTTGTCGCTGTATCAACGATAATCGATCTATATATACCTGACTTTAAGAGACTTTGTGACACATTTACTATATTTGTGACACTGTTCGTGGCTTTTGTTTGAGCTGTTTATTTTTTTCGTCACCCACCAATTGAACAAATCCAATTCTTCGTCTACATAGCTCAAATTTTGAACTTGCAAGGTTAGTATGTTTATTTATTTACATATACTAATTTAACTTGTAAATTTTTGTTCAAATGAAATTTCGTGTAGCTTGTTTTTTCCTTGATAATATACTATATGTGCATTACCATATTTCAAAATTGTTATGTCATTGGTTTTTGGATCTAGTTAGTATATTCTATAGAAATTCATGTGAAATGTAAAGAAAAATATTTTCCGAAGAAGTATTTTAAGAAGAGGGAAAATTACTCCATCAATAAGACAATTCAAACATTAAAAATAGATGTCATTATCAATCTAGATTAATTTGAGACTACAATTCCTTATGTAAATTTAATCCTTATTACAAAAGCATCAACTCATAAAAACTTTACCGGTTGGACTAATGTTTGAAATAGAAAGTGGAAAAAAAATCCTCTTAGGTCTAATCCTACCCCTTATTGACCTTGTTAGCTC
>SNQJ01S0134865.1:2996-17004 GCA_010110895.2 Picea sitchensis
GATGGTGTTTTTCGGACCCCCCCGACTGTTATGCTTTTAACAGTGGGGGGGGTATGGAATGTAATTGTTTTCTGGTGGCCCCCCTTCTCTAATGTGGCAGGAATCCATTGCTCCAGATTTCCACCACTTACCACAAACCATTTTTTCACTTACCACTTACCTTTTTCTGACATTACCCCCCATTGCCACATGACATCATTTTCCATTTATTCCCCTAAGGGTCATGTCTCATAACTGTGTTAGTCCATTCCCTCTGTTCACCCGTTACAAGTCCCTTAACCATGGTCAGTTCCCAATCAACACCCTCCACGTCACCCAGTCATATTTGTCATTCATTGTTTACTGCCATCTCATGCTCCAAAAGACTCGTTGGCCATTTATTACAAGCTAACTTATCCGTTAGCCTGTTGAGCTGTCTCCCATGCCCAACGGGTATCCGTTTGCTAAAAACTACCCTTTCCCTTCATTCTCCCATTGCTTACTTTGTCCTCGCACTAGAAAATTGTTCCCCATCTTCTCTCCATTTCAGTCAGCCATCCAAAACCACAATCACTCCCACTAATGTTTTGTTTGAATTGCAGGTATTTTCACAGTGATGGTGCCAAAATCCAAGAAAGTAGAGGTCGAGGAAAATCCTTTCCTCTCGCCTCCTATCGACCTCGACAAGATCCATTTGGCCAATAAAGATCATTTAATCATAGACACCAGGTCTGAATTTTACTTCGTAGATTTGCAGTCATGGCTCAAAGACACGTTTTTAGATCAAAGCGATGAAATTGGGCTCTAGGAGTCCAATCTTCCTCTGTATCTTTTTCCCCAGATCCACCATTTCCCTGAATTCGCCCTCAAATGTCAGGCTCATTACCTCCCTGACCAGAGTGCCATATTATCTTCATCAGGAGAAACTTCATTCTTCATCACACTAGAGGCCATTGATCAGATGATGCAAATACCTAGAGTTGAATCCGCCTCACCATTTAATATTGAAGTCATAACAGAGTTGTACACAAAAAGATATATTTCCCTCAGACAGCCCAGATTTTTGAACTTTTCCTCCCACAGGCCACTCAGCTCCCCAAGACAAATCCCCCATATCCTTCCTCCCTGTTCTCAGAGAAGGGAAACCAAGTTATTTCATCACTTTGTGCTCTGCTTAGGTATTTTTTCCGACCAATGGGTGGACGAACTCATATTGGGTTTCCTATCAATTTTCTCCACAGAAGAAAGACCTACCACTCAGTTCGATTATAGCACTTTCCTAGCGAACAATATTCATGAGTAGTTTTCAAATTTCACCACAGAGGGCATGTTTTGATATTCTTCAATACTAGCCTACATGTTCACTTTCTTTCAAGTGGACATTTTCTCCTTTTCAATGCAGAAGATGGACAAGGACGAAAGGCTGGAGGCGGTAATTTCTTGGACTTCACTACTCAAACAAAATTCGAGTATATTTACCAAAACCACACCGAGATTAGAGTATATGGATGCGAGTTAGCTCCATACAATCTGCCCAAGTATCTACCCGTGAGGATTTTTTCCCTGGAGTACATAAGGAAAATGATTAACTCAGAAGACATACATTTTGTGTCTTTGAAAAAGAAACAACAACTTAGAATTAAAGGGAAAATAAGGTCTTTCATCTGTAACAGCCGAGGCGCTGAGGATGAAGCAGACAGACTTTTGAAAGAAATGAAGTTTCATGTTCGATTCATATGGCATTATGATCCGTGCGGGATAATTTCTGAGATGAGGGTTAAAAATAAAAATGTTCCATATGTTCATACACCTAAGCCTGAGATAGAAAAGTTTGCAAATCAAACAGAATGGGAGCCGAACGCTCTGGTAGAGATAGAACAGCAGGACCCTTCGGTCACTATCTCACAGATGACTCCACCACAGGTTCCCAAGGAGAAAATACCCATGAAAGATATTTCACCTTCTGTGACCAAAGTCTCGGCTGAGGATTTCCAATTACACACTAAAAGGCCAAAAACAAGTCATACATTTGACACGGCTGGTGAAAAGGAAATCCAATCCACTACAACTATGAAAGATGATCAGTCACTTCTTAGCACAAGTAGCAGGTAGATCATATCTATAGTTTTGTCGAAGAAGCCTATGGATACTCCACTAGTTGACCAACTGAGTAAGGTAGGACCAAAATTGAGTGTTTTTGAGAAGTATGACCTGATCAAGAAGAAAAATCAGACGCTGACAAATAATACTTATGCTCAGTTTTGGAAACAAACATCAATGACACAACACCGACTGTTGTCTACATTTGATACAGAGAAGGGTAGAATGCACACGGATTTTCTACAGGCATAGGTACCAGACCTGAAGGTAATCATTGATTACAAAAGATCAACGTTCGAGTTTCATACTAGAGATGTGCATCTTGCCGATCAAATGGATCTGCATAGGAAAACTAGAGAAATGGTTTTATCCATGTTGGAAAATTCTTCTACTACAGCTGCTAAATTACAGGTATCTCTATGCAATGTTCAGACACAACTGAAATTAGAAAAGATATCATCCTTTACAAAGGATAATAGAATCAAGATGTTGGAAGAATTCGTCCTCAAGATTGGGTATGACCCCTCGATGTGAAAGAAGTCGAGGAGATGTTAAAGAAGACAAATGACGATATAGCATCTTTCAGGAAGCAGTTGAAACTGCCACCAATGGAAGATGCACAGGAAAAGGAGATAGCTGAGACAAAAGGGGAAAAGGATGAGATGCTCAAATTGATCATGGAGCAGAATGCATAGTTGAAAGATATGGAAGCAGAACTGGAAAGGCTAGTGAAGGAGAAGGAACAATCAAAGCCTATGGAAGTCATTCCATTGAGTGCAGTTCCACTCATAGGAGTAAGCACAACATTTTCAACAGAAATTCCCTCAGCCACTCCACTGACAGCTCTGGAGAAGACAATAGAACTGGAAAAATCCATGGAAGAAATAAACTTGCAAGAGACATAGATTGACAGACTTAAAAAGGAGGTTGAGAACCTTCAGGAACTCAAATATTCTTACCAAACCAGTTACTCCATGGAGAAAAAAACATCAGACAAGCTCAAACAGGAACTACAACAGCTTCAAAAGCAAACAGTGGTAGGAAAAACACTTGTTGAGGCTAAGGAAACTGTCTGGATGGATATCTCCAAATCTATAAATGAAATATGGCCTATGGTACAAATCATGTTCGAGCAAAACGAACTGGTGCAAAGAAGCAAGCAGGCTATTAAGAAGATAAGAGGAGAACTAGGAGAGATGCCCATAGAAGCCATTGAGATCATTAAATTCCTAAATTCAAAAACCAGATAAGAATTAGAAGATTTGAAGATTGAAGATAGGATGAAAACCGTCCTTGAAGTCAAGAGGGTCCTGACCAAAAGAGGACTAATGATACAGCTGGAGGAGAAGGTCCAGACTATGGACACAGGAGTGAAAATATTTTTTAGCAAAATTGAAGCTTTGCAGAAGAAAGGCCTCCCTGGCTTAAAGGTCATAAATGAAAAATTAATGACACTTTCTGATTATAAAAAGAAGCTGGCCACAGTGGCCAAAGATAGTTCAAAATTCTCGAGAATATAGGGTAGTATAACAGGCAAGGCATTCTTAGAAGCTTTGCAGTCAGACATTATCATACAACATGAGATTCAGTACATTTTCATCATCAAAGCAACTTTTGCCAAGTATATAGAGATGGATGAAATATACCGAAGACTACTCAAAGTCATCATTCCCAGTCACCTTTGATGGGAAGAGGTATGCAATCTAATCAAGTAGGATATGAGGTGTCCAAGCCTAGTCAGCAATCCAAATAGACCAGATCATGCAAAATACTGACCAACAATTTACCCCAGAAATCAACATGAAGATTTCAACACATCATCAACAGTTCCTAAATTTTTGTATCTTGTTGAGTTAGTTAGCTAAATTTAGAATTTGCCACATCCTGATCTTTAATGACAGGATCATATGTACTTTTTCATTATAAATACTTCAAACTTTGAAGTACCAAAGGTTGATCTTTACGCTCTGCAATCCATAAAGACTGTAATTTTTATCAAGAGATCTTCCAGTAATACAAAGGGATGTTTCACAGGATTCTCGTGTGTTATTCATTGGTGATGTTCACTTTTCTTTGTTAAATGTTTTCTCGCTCGGTTGTCATACTGTTTTCTAATCTAATCTTTTGAAAGTAGCGCATGTTGCAGGATTTATCTTTGTATACCCTGTTTCCGACTTTGAAAGATCTTAAATGTTTATCTTATGAATATTACAGTGAAGAAATTCTTAAATGCTTCTTTACTTTAATTGATATTTTCATCTTTTCTGCTATCCATCATTTTACTGCTAAAGAATCCAATAATCCAATGAGTGCATTATCTTGCCCTATGAAAACAATATTTTAGTTTATGTTTAGATCTCTATCTTTATAATCCAGACTCCATATCCCAATGGATGCGTAAGCCCTTTTCAACCAACTTAACAAAAACAAAAACAAACCTTTAAATCTTATTTTATTTAACTAGACTAATATATCGAAGTTAAAGCATATCTAAATCATACAGAGAGATCCCTCTCTGAAGCTGGGAATTTACAGAGCGTTAGCATAGTGGCGACTCCACTGGGGAACCAAACAGATTTTCAACCCCACGATTTCTTTTCCCTAGAAGAAAACTTTGTTTCTGAACTAATTATAAATCTGAGAAAGAAATAATGTTCAGAGGTTTTTAAAATCTTGTACATAGTAAATTTCAGATTCATAAAAATAAAAATATATAAAAAATTAAAAATTTGGCTCCTAAAAGAGTTTATACTCGATCCCACCCAGACCCAGATTCTACAGTAACAACTAATAATCCAGAACAGTTACTCAGAAATAAGATCATTGTGGAAGGCTCAGGGAGTCATAGTCCCCTTCACAGGTCCCCTTCTCTTCCAGAGAAACTTGTTGCCCTTCAGGATCCCGACTTTGACACCACTTTTGAACAAAGCCTGTTTAGAATGAAATCTGATAGCTTTGCGACTGAAACTGTTTTAAATCAAACCATCCTACAACCCCGGACGCCTGAAATACTATCTCCCAGAGCGGACCCTGATAAAAGATTCCTTGGAGAATCTGATGAGCTAGAAACTTTGGTAGTGAATCTCGATCAATATTTACACCAAGCTCACTTCCAGCAGTCAATCGAACTTTCTACCATATCTATCGCTACAGCCTCTGTAAAACCTCAACCCGCTCACTCTGTGCCTACTAGTCCTTCATCCTCCTCATCTTCTTTCACCACTCCACCTATCATCCAGGTTGTTGTCCCACCTCTTCCACCTATCATGGTGACTAGATATGCTCCCTTGGTGTTGGTCACACCTCTACATGTTATGCCCTAGGATTATCAAACAAGACTTCCATAGTTCGATGGCACTAGGCTCTTAAATGCGCAACAACATGTTGATAAAATGAATGACTATTTTAACTTGAAGGAAGTGGATGAAGCTAACGTTCAAATGAGATTATTTGCGCAGAGTCTGACGGGGGACATTAAGAAATGGTACAAAGGCTTACATGCTGCTTCAGTGGTCGACCTTGCAGCATTTCACAGAATTTTTTTGGACAAATGGGAGGTAAAGAAAAACCCTCTCTAGATCTTGTAAGAATACGAAAACATCAAAAGTAATCAAGGAGAGAAAGTACAGGACTACTGCATCCGCTTCAACAATATTTACAATGCGATCCCAGTCGATATTAAATCCCCACAAGGTTTGGCGTTGATAAAATTCCCTGACGGTTTCGACGCTGATATGTCGTATCAATTAAGGGAAAGAAACTCTACAACTCTAGAGGAAATGCAAAAAAGTGCAGTAAGTGTAGAAGCCAACCTGTTAGCTAGAAGGTCAAGGAAAAGGATGGAAAGGAGAGTCACAATCAAAGAAGAACCTTCCACATCCTCTTCTGAAACCAAATTGGATTCTTTAGCTAGAGCAATGGAATGGATGATGGAGAGACTTACTATAGTCTAAATAAATCCTTCTAGAGAAAACCAACCTGCTCCAGAAATTCAGAACCCTAACTTCAGAACAAATCTTCCTCAAATCAGGCAAAGAGATCCTAGGGATCAAAGAGAACAGAGGGGTCCTGGTCAACAGATCAGACCACCCCTATAGGAAAAATATGCCAATGAAGGTGAAGAGATAATTGAAGAATTAGATGACACCCATATAAACCTCATGGGGATTCACGACAACGAAGCCATTTTCCTTACTCAGGAAGAGCAAGAACTTTTCCTTCTTTCTCAAACAAAGTTGAGTGACGAATCCAAGGAGACAGAACAACAGGCATTTGAAAACTCCATTATGGAGGTACACAAGCAGTACAATCTACAAAGCAAAAAGACAGATGAAAATTCCCCAAAAAAGGTAACCAAAACGAAGAAAACAATTGAAACCAAGAAAACCTCTGAGCCTTCTACCAAGAAGATCCCTGAGAAAGGTAATGTTGAGCCTTCAGCAAAAATAAACCCTACCATTTTACAAATATCAACACAAACTGAGGTTTCATCAACCAATCGACCAAGTACTTCCGCTTAGAAAACTATGGTGGATAGATCAGAATTTCTGAGCCAAAGCAGAGCACCCACTCCTTTCAACCTTGAAGGGGAATTAGCCAATGTAAAGATTCCCATTCCCCTTTCCGAGTTGATGAGAAAGAATGCTTATTGATCACAGGTGATCAAAGCATTGAGCATTGAGCCAGAGATAGGTATGAAAGCCTTGACTGTTGGATCAACAAATCATTCAGACACGATAAATCTTACTGATGATCAACCTGAACTCCCTTTTGGCCTTGAAGTTTATGGTCAGAGTGACACTGGTGTTGTCGCTCCTTTTTACGTCAGCCTTAATATACACAATCTAATTCCGCACAATTCTATGTTAGATTTGGGTGCTTCCCACAACTTGATGCCTAAGGCAGTAATGGAAAAACTGGGACTCGAGGTCACTAGACTCTACAAGGATTTGCACTCTTTTGACTCCAGTAAAGTCAGATGTATCGGGTTGATCAAAGACTTATGTATCACCTTATTTTAGATTCCAGTGAAAAGCATGGTTATGGATGTTGTGGTCGCGAACATTCCCCCAAAATATGGTATGTTGTTGTCCAGGTCTTGGCAGGCCGAGTTGAAAGGAACTTTGCAGTTGGATATGTCATATGTTCGGACAACACAGAAGACTGTACAGAGAAACACTGATGAAATATATGGTCAGTAGCCAAGAAAAGACACATAACTATCCTCTGTATTCTGCACACTCCGATCTAGATTCCTTCATCCTATATAATGACGGTGATATGGGGGGACAAATCGCTCAGCTGGAAGAAGATACATTTGATCCGAAATAAGGGAAAGAAATAACTGAGGCATAAAGGAAGGAAATCGTAATAAGAAAAGAATTTCCAACAAATTTCTGGTGCATGGAATTCGACGGAGCTGTAAGCAAAGAGGGAGCTGGAGCAGGAGTTTTATTGCACAATAACAAATCCTGGTATTCGGAAAACCATTCTTACAAACTGAATTTTCAATGCACTAACAACATAGCCGAGTACAAAGTTTTGATGCTCAGTCTGAAACTACTAAAGAAGGTTGGTGCCAAACAAATCATGGTAAGAGGCGATTCTGAATTAATTATCAAACAAATTAAAGGTGAGTATGAAGCAAAACACCCCAGGCTTAGAGCTTATAGGAATGATGTTTTGGATGCCCTTCAATGTTTCACAGAAATTGATTTGCAGGTGATGCTTAGGAGACATAACATTTTAGCAGATGGGTTAGCTACGTCAGTAGCTACATGCAAGATAAATTTTTGTTCCACTCGCCCATACATGGTGGAGGTTAAGTGCAGACCAACTGTCCCAGACAACATTCGATACTGGCAGGTATTTTGGAACGATGATCAAATTGAAGATTTTCTACAATGTAAAAATGATTTCAAGTGTACAAATATAGACTTAGAAAATGATGATGAAAATGTAAATAAATCTATTTTTGGAAATGATAGTGTAAATAAAATAGATTCAGAAAAATTAGGTGAGGATGAGATAGATTCTGATGTTTTGCATTTAAAAAGTAATGTTTTACCCAGGGGTTTAGTTCCGTTAGAAGACTTATTTGATTTTAATGATGTAGCTAAAAAATCTAAAATTGAAGCCAGTGGTAAAGAGGTTGAAGACTGTAACATAGGGACAGAAGAGAAACCCAAGATGGTAAAACTTTCTAAATCTTTACCCCCTGAGCAGAAACTCAAATACATTGAACTTTTTAAGGAGTATGTGGACATGTTTGCTTGGGGTTATGAAGATTTAAAATCTTATGACACAAGAATCATACAACATAGGATCCTGATAAAAGAAGATCAAAAACCTTTCTGACATAATTTTAGGAGAATCAATCCCAAGTTACTTCCCCTGATAGAAAAAGAAATCAAAAAGGTGTATGATGCTAAAATCATAGTGCCCTTACGATTTTCCAAATGGGTTTCAAATCTAGCCCCAACCCGAAAGAAAACTGGGGAAATCAGGCTTTGCTTAAAAGACAACTACCCACTGCCAAAAATGGACCACATACTACAAAGGGTAGTTGGATCCAACCGAATCTCCTTACTGGATGGTTTCTCAGTCTATAACCAGGTTCTCGTTCACCCAGATGATCAAGAGAAAACAACCTTCACAACACCTTGGGGTACCTTCATGTACGTGAAAATGCCCTTCGGTTTGATGAATGTCGGGGCCACTTTCCAAAGAGCGATGGACATCACTTTTTTGGAAGAACTTGGCATATTTATTTTCATTTATCTGAACAACATAACCATTTATTCCCAATCCGATGAAGAACACTTACGACATCTCAAACGAGTGTTTGAGAAATGCAGGAAATTTGGGATTTCTATGAATCCTAAGAAAAGCCTTTTCAGATTGGAGGAAGGTAAACTATTGGGGTACATAATCTCTAAGGACAGAATTAAGATAGATCCCAGTAGAATAGAAGCCATTTAGAAACTAGAACACCCAAGAAATATCAAGGAATTACAATATTTCATTGGAAAAATAAACTTTCTGAGGAGATTCATACCTAACTTGGCCGAGCTTCTCAGGAACATCACCAACATGTTAAAAAAGGACACAAAAATAAAATGGGACACTGAATCCAAGCAGTCTTTTGAACAAGTTAAACATGCACTTACACAGGCTCCAGTCTTGATCAGTCCTGACTTTACCAAATATTTTTACCTTTTCTCTTTCGCTTCTAAACATACCATTGCAGTAGTATTACTGTAGAAAAACAACGAAGGGTATGAACAAGCCATAGCCTTTTTCAGTAAATATTTAAGAGATGTTTCTTTGAATTATAAAATAATGGAGAAACAATCTTTTTCCCTGGTAAAATCCATAAAGGATTTTAGAGTATACATTCTCCATTCACACACAATTGCATATGTTCTGAATGCAGTAGTAAAGGACATTTTAACCCAGGCCAATCCAGATGGAAGAAGAGGAACATGGATTGCTATTATTCTGGAGTATGACATAGAGATTAAGCCTACTAAACTAATTAAAGGTCAAGGTCTAGCAAAATTAATGGTTGAATCTAATTTCCATGTTCTTGATATTAATTTATTTGCTGTAGTAGATGAACAGGGAGAGCAGGTGACTCCAAGTGTGAAAGAGGTATTTCTGAACTCTCCATGGTACACAGACCTGATATTTGTTTTGCATAACTTACAAGATCCCCCTGGTCTGACCAAAACTAAAGCTAGGTTTTTGAAATTGAAAGCATTAAAATTTTGCATTCTAGAAGGCAATATTTATTGGAAGGATCTGTTGTGAGGGAAATCTCCCTACGGACTAGCAAATAGGGTTTAGAATTTGCATGCAGATATGACTGAAGAGAAACTACTTTCTACCTTCATCCCTAGATTTAAATCCCCTTTTCTGAGGAAATGCATGGAAAGATCAACCTACCTCGTTTCCGGCATTTGATGTAGATCCTCCATTGTACTTGATTACTTGTTCGCAATACTCCTTCCAAAGATGACCTGCATACAAGACAAGCAACAAATACACATGCATACTACTTATATACTAACAGGTTAGAAATCCACACATATACTAATCAAACTATTGAAAAGTTCATGAGTTGGGACGGGAAAAGCACTTTCTTTATTTCTTCGAATGACTCAACTTACATAGATTGAGACCGACCACCACTCCACGAACCTGGTCTTGGGATCCTCTTCTACTGTCCTCCAACTTCTTTGCTTTGAATCTCTTCTGGCATAAAGAAAGCTAAAGGCTTGAGACAATTGGAATAATCAAATGGGCAGAGTTTCTTTTCTATATTCTTCCTCCTTCCAAATGGGACCCCTAACCCTTCTTTTATAGGCTAGAAGGAGCTAGGTATTTGGACAAACCCTCGGCCATGCATGGCCAGGATTTTCAGTTAACTCACCCATAGCTTTTGTGTTCCATCAACAACTTTCCTTTTTCGTGATTCTGAAGGTCCACTTGGGCTGTAGTGGGCCTGCTAGCATGGACACTATAGATCCACGCGGGTTGTAGTGGGCCAGCTAGCGTGGACTTTTAAAAATGGAGTTTTTAGAAGAGTTGTTCAGTAGTTTTTGGCAAACAAGGGTTATGAGATGGCCTGATTCCAGGTAAGCACGTTTGGTGCAATTTAGGGTTATAACATATGCCCCCTAATGTATGAGGTTAGAAGAGCATCTGATGGTCAAAATACATTACCAATATTTTACTGATGTGTCAAACAAGTGAGCCCAAGAACCAGGAATCGGGAAGCGTTGTCTGCAAAATAACAAATGTCTCACCGAGGCGGGCATACCCATGCTCGGGATAAAATAAATGCATGGCTACCAATCAAATACACTGTAGATCCATGTCATATAATTATATAAAGTGTATCTGTGAACAGTACACAATGGAGCTACATCTCGAAATCAAAAAGATATGCATGCAAAGTATCCATCTTTGTAGAAGTTGATAAGGTATGATGGATGGAGATGAGGGCTTCAAAGCTCAAGCAACAACTTCAAAATCTTCAAAACTCAGGTAAGAGTGTAATATAAGTGTATGACTTCACTACCCAGAGGTCTTTGATGGCTCGTCGGTCATGGATTAGAGAATCTTGATGATTAGACTGAAAGCTTCATTGATTTCAAACAAGGACTTGATTGGACATTTAGGATGGTCAGGCATGAGGGCAAGAAACAAAATGCAGAGGGGCCGACTTAGGCTTGGTAAAAACTTCCCTTGGACAATCAGCACAACAAATGATGAGACTTAGGCAGCATGGCATTAACATAAGTTTACAAGGTAGGAGGCAACGTAAACTCTCCATATGTTTGGAACCAAATGGAGGAGGACACAACTCTATGTAGCGAGAAAAACTTCCTAAGGTCATATTAAATCCCAGGATTTGATGAACAAATGAACAAATGTTCTTTATCCAAGGGCGACTCATTATGCTACCAATAAAGAAAATACTTTTCCCTTCCTCTTTTTTGGGGTATATTTGATTTGTTTGTCTTTTTTTCAATAATTTTAGATGAAAGAATAAAGGAATGATACGTTACAATGGAGGAATGAGCATTACAACATACAAGTTCAAGGTGCAAGGAAAAGAATGATGTTCAAAATGATACTCGGGAAATATCCTCCAGGGGCCAAAGCTATCAAGACGCAGAGGCAAAGTGCTACAGGGCTTGTGTATAAGGCATGCTTCAAATGGTTCAGTTGAGAGCAACATGGAGTCAACATTAGGCCAAACACGCAGGTATGCAAATGTGATTTAACAAAACACACAATGGTAACGTCCTTCGATGTAAGTTTAACGAGCCTAGAGAAGGTAAGCTCGGTGGTTTTTCATATTTAGAGAGTCTGAAAAAGCGTAAAAGAAGACTCCATTGGGGTACCTTTTTCGAACATAGTCTAGCCGGTTTGAAAAAGGGGTAAACTAGCACCGACAAGGCATCTATTCAAAACCATTTTAACAAGTGTGATAAAGACAAGATCACTTGGCCATTTTTTCACTTTTAAGGAGTCTAAAAAAAACTTAACTATGGACTCTGTCAGGAATTCTCTTCTAGGCCATTTTAATGAGTGTGAAAGAATAAGTTCACTTGGTGATATTTTCAATTTTAGGGAGTCTGAAAAGAGCTTAACTATGGACTCCGTGGGGGTTCCTTTTTCGTAAGTTTAGTCCCTCAAGCCCGAAAAAGGGGTAAAATTATACCTGAGGGTACTCTTCTAAAGAATGGAGGTTCTATAGAGTATACCTTTGTTCGTACAGTTGACCGTCTGGACCGAAAAAGGGATAAACTACCGCCGGACAGAGGTGACTTCAAATTCCAGTTTAACGAGCGTGAAATACCACAAGATCGCTAGACAATCATTTCATGTTTATCAGGTCTGAAAAGGGTTTAAAAGAAGACCCGTTTAAGGAACATTCTTCTGGACCAATTTAACGAGTATGAAGAAACAAGGTCACTCGACAATATTTTAATCTTTAAGGAGTCTGAAAAGGGTTTAAAGAAGACTCTATAATGGTTACTTTTCTCAGTTAATCTGGACGAGATCAAAAAGCATAAATGCAGTCTTGTTGGATGTTGCTTTCAGATCTCAAAGCGAGCTTGAAAAGAAAAAAAGTTAGCTCATGCTCGACTCTTTGTGGGTCGATGCCTGGCATCTCCTCGGGGGAGCTGTATGCTCCGACGAAAACATTGTCTATAATGCCAGGGGTTCTGGAGATATTGATAGGTATCATTTCAGCAATGGTTGCCATATTACCCTTAGCATATATCTCATGTGTAGCTAATGGATTACTGTGACAAGACCTATCTCCAGTCATATTCATGGTGAAATATCCTGCTTCGATTCAGCTTAACTCTCGGAGGAAATATGATCTGTGATGAAGATCTTCCCAAGGTTTTTCTGGACTAGTCATTGCTTCAATTACTGCTTCGTCAGAGGGCAATACTAAGTCTAATGAATCGATGTTGGCGAGAGAACCCTGAGGACAAATAGGCTCTAGAAGTGGATCTAACTCTTGTGCAGGAGTTGGATCAGTGTTAGCTGAATCTTGCTGGACTAAAGAGTATACTACTTCAGTGGCGAACAAGGGCATGGACATACTCGAGTGACCTGTCTCATCCATCATGGCTAATGGGGAATGAAGTATCCATGGGTCATCGAAGTAAGTCATCCAGAACGACGAAACCTAAAAAATATCAACCTTATGATGATTGGATACAAATCTGATATCGCCCTGAGGGGGTAGGTAATCGAAGGTACCCATCAAAGATGGGCACAAACCAACCCATACGTTAACAACACCTGGTTGAGGATTATCAATCATTGGGACCGTGGATGCCCCTAGTGAAGGGTCAGGTCTGGAGAAAGACAATTGATCTATGGTCACTATCCATCCCTTGTGTGGAAACAACAAGACCCGAAAAACTGTAGCGACCACAGCTTGCATAGCATAAGTCCAACTCCTTCCTAACAAAAGATTATAGTCGAGGGGAGCATCGACTACTTCTACCTCGATGCACATGGTATTCCCTCCTAACTGCACGGGGAAGGAGGGGATGATACCATGTGGTCAGAATGAACGACCATCGAAGGCAGTGAGGAGAGTAGGTGATGGAGACAAAATGGGTTGGCTGATGGCTTTCCAACATGCTAACGACATAATGCATGTCGAGGCACCCTCATCCACCATGGTGCGGAAGATATTCCTTGTAAAAAATTTCATGGGATGAGCCACTACTATCTGAAACGCTACGTGGTATGGCAGATGAGGTTTTAATTCGGTTGTATCTAGCATGATTGTACCCGGATTACAAGTCTCGGTAGATCCTAAAGCTGTTAACAAATCTTTCCTCTGGGAAGGGCAACTTTGGAGGACTTCCAAAGCAGACATCGCACA
>SNQJ01S0134865.1:17014-42618 GCA_010110895.2 Picea sitchensis
ATGTTGTATAATAAACCAGACTGAGAATAGATGAGCTCAAATTGTTGAGCTCTCATGATGGCATCTTCTTCAGAGAAAAATCTCAACGTTGCGATGTCTTTGGATAGATGTGGGACCAAAGACTTAAGGAACCACTCGAGCAGGAATGCTAGTGGGATTGGCACTTTAATTAAACTCTTCCTATGTCTCCATTCTTAGATATGATCAGAGATATGGTCTACTGTCATTTGTTCGAAATTAGCAAGAAGCTCTGTGCCGACGTCATATCTTACAGGTAACTAGAAATGGTTTAGGAAAGACATGACCAGTTTTCCGAAGGAAGAGTATCTTGAGCGATCGAGCTCAATGTACCATTTCATGGCACTCCCAATGAGAGTACATTGAAACAATTGCAATTGTATGGAATCGTCTTTCAACGAGTTAGAAGAGCACCGAAGATGGAAGGTAGTTACATGTTCCCCTGGATCTTCATTAGGCTTGGCTTCAAACTATGGGATGTCCGAAGACAACTTCATCAGCATAGGAGGACAACGTGGATCGTGACAGATAGGGTCATTCAACAACCTTGTCAAATCTGGCAAGTGCAGAGTCGCCAGGAAAGGAAGTTTGGGTTGTTGGTGATAACCTGGGAAAACGGGGCCTGGAGTTTGACTGGCACCAGGTTGCCAGGAAAAGTTTTGTTGCTGGCCCGGATTTTGGTAGAAACCATGACCCTGGCTAGCATATGGATTTTGTGTATGTGGATATGTCATCGGCTGATGCCCAAAATAGGACATGGATGGTTGGGCATGCATAACATTTGAAGGACTTTGGGAAGGGTTGCCCCATGTCGGTCCTGTGGGGATAGGCATGGTAGTTTGTCCAAGGTTCCATTGATTGTGGAAATAATTACCCTAGTTCAGGATTTTGAATGAGGGAACGGATCCCTGCCAGGAATTCCAAGGCCCTGAAGCATAAAAAGTTCCTAGGTTTGCCCCCTATGCAGGAATAGTACCCTGCATAGGAATAGATTGTCCAAAACTGGGATTTCCCCCATTCAATAAAAAGGATGATGAAAAGGCGTTGTGACTGAATGCTTCAATCACAGAAGATGGTGTCGAACCTACTGGGATACTATGCAAAGGTGGTCCTTGACTCCCCCCTCCAAATAAACTAAGGGGTGTAGGTTGCCTGATGAAATACTGATGCAAGCCACTGAGCGAAGGGGACGAAGGACGTATGTGACCTCATCCATAAGGGAAATCATTAAAAGGAGAAGTAATTCCCCCTATGTGACCTTGCAGAGGAGCGATAGAGCTCCCTGCCCCCAGACCTAAAGTTTGTAAAGTGGAGTAGGAAACTACAGAACTTGTACCTAAACTAGGCATCCCGTATGAGAACGGAGGGTCTGTCGCACTTGGTGAGAAAGGGGTTGCGGCCTCCACCAAAGATGGAATCAGACCACTGTGTGACATAGAGGTAGTCGAGACCATGGTGGCTCGATCCGATGATGATGGGTTAGGAGGTGGAAATGCTCCTGTGGTGACAACCGTAACGGGAACTGATGAATTCCTAGAAGTGATAACAACATTTGTTTCCATTGCTGCATGCAACACTGTCTAGCACTCGTAAGGATAAATCGGTACGATGAGGGGTGCTAAAATATTAGTGGTTGGGGATTCAACCGTGTCAAGGGATTTCACTCCAAGGTCCAGAATGGTCGATTCCTCTGGATGTTGGGCGGGCACAATTTTTTGTGACCCATTCGCTTCAAAAGACCCTTGTTGGTCTAGCTTTTTCCTTAATGGTGGCGGGGGTGGCTCCAGTGTAACTGGAAGCAGGCCAAAAAGCCTTTGTGACCAACAGAGCTCGGGATCCTCCACTGTGTGAGAATATCCAAGACACTCTAGGGTAGTCTAAACATTCAAAAGTAACACTCACTAAAAAAGTCCCTTGGAGATAAGACAGGCAAACACTAAATTAATTGGAAGAACAGTTACAACAACCAACACTAGAGAAACTTACCAGTGCAAGTGCAAATCGAACACGGAAGTACCCTCCTGGTATACTCTTCAAAGTGTGGCCCAATGTCTATCCTAGGTACCACGGTATACCCCTGCAGTCACCTGTGTAAGTCCCTAAAAATATGGGCAACTAGGTTGCCAGCGCGCGAATAGTCACCAGGCGGGTATAGTCGAAAGTCAGGTAGATCACAATGAGCAGGGTATCAATCCTGAAACATGTCAAGGGTATCGAAAGCAAGTGGTCTGGAAGACAATTGAGGACCTCGAATGGATTTGAGACCCACGAAGCTCTGTGGCAAATGAAAACAAAGGAATCCAAAAACAAGCCCTCTATATGTGTTCTCCACTACGATTGGTCCAGCTTTGGAGGGGTTATCTCTACTACCTTTCCGCACGTGACCTCGTGTTTATCCCCTGTGTTAGAGGGGGGTCCCATATAAATTTCACGATATTGGACTTAGACACTCCCTAACTCAGACTCCAATGTTAGATTTTAAATGGCCTTGAAGAGTTTCCTCTCCAACCTAATCCAAGGCCCTAATCCTAAGGCTTTGTCTTAAGTTGAGGGGTATGGAAGTGAAACTGATGAAGTGTAAAAGACGAAAGTAAAATGAAGAAAAAACTGGAAACAAAGACTTTCACTTAAAGAAAAAATTTCAACAACCTTTCAAAATTTGTAATTTTCTAAGATTTTTTTTTTTGGACAGAAAACTCAAAGAATTTGACTCGACTACGAGCTACTTATGATCTAAGTGAACTGTAAAAAAATTATGAAATAAATATTTTTCCATGGCTAATAAATGTAGAAACACAACCAAACCAGAAAATGAAAAGAGATTTTTTTTTAAAATTAAATGCTAATGAAGCAAAAAAGGGAAAATACCGACAAGCAAAAACCAAGAAAAACAATTCTGGCCTGAGCGCAGATCGCAGAGACTCACTTCAAGAAAGCACACACTAGTAACTAAAAAAAAATGACTCTCACACTTGTCTAAAAACCTTAAATTTTTTTTCTTTTTAAACAACTTTTAAATGAGAAAAAGAAAGCTAAGGGTACGATTAATCCTAAGCTACTGACTGCTAAGATAGAGATTCAAATACCCGAGAGGTATAATTCTCATCAAGGGAAAGGATGACTGCCTTACCCTCAACAAAAATTATCCTGTACAAGCACGCGACTGTTACTCCAACAACAAGCGTGTGAATGCGAGCTATATAA
The DNA here is from genome assembly GCA_010110895.2 of Picea sitchensis. Classification (NCBI taxonomy): domain Eukaryota; kingdom Viridiplantae; phylum Streptophyta; class Pinopsida; order Pinales; family Pinaceae; genus Picea; species Picea sitchensis. The sequence continues at coordinate 20,237 of SNQJ01S0134865.1, forward strand.
AGACAGAGGGTGTGTACACACGGGATGACCTTGTACAGGCCGCGTGTATCTCTAAACTCTGAAGAAAAACTAAAAACAAATAGACCAAACTAGGAAGAGACCACTGATATAGATAGCCAGGGTCTCCTGAAGGCTTAGACACTTTTTTTTTTGACAGGAAAAGAAAACAATGAAAGGAAAAATAAGACTACAAACAAACTAATCTAAAACTAGACTGCAAATAAATAAGACTCAGACAAAATTCCAAAAAACCCCTGAAACTAACTGATCATAATAGGGAAGAGGATGACTACCTCAAAAATTCTCTGGACTTTACACACCACTGCTACTTCTTCAGCTAGCGTTCACACGCGGGCTGTAAGAGAATAGGGCGTGGGTACACACGTGCAGACCTTATGCAGGCCGCGTGTACCTCTGTGGGTCTCGAAAAACAAAGTCAAGAAAATAACAGAGAATGTTGGTATGGGAAAACAGACTCCCTGCTAGCTCAGACCTTGCAGAAATTAAAAGAAAAAACAGGAAAAAAAAAACTAGTCTTTTAAACTACCCAAAAGATAAATAAAATTCCAGGAACCCTAAGAGATATCCCTAGTACGGTCGCCAATTTTGTTGTGAGGGAAATATCCCTACGGACTAGAAAATAGGGTTTAGACTTTGCATGCAGATATGACCGAAGAGAAACTACTTTCTACCTTCATCCCTAGATTTAAATCCCCTTTTCTGAGGAAATGCATGGAAAGATCAACCTACCTCGTTTCTGGGATTTGATGTAGATCCTCCGTTGTACTTGATTACTTGTTCGCAATACTCCTTCCAAAGATGACTTGCATACAAGACAAGCAACAACTACACATGCATACTACTTATATACTAACAGGTTAGAAATCCACACATATACTAATCAAACTATTGAAAAGTTCATGAGTTGGGACGAGAAAAGCACTTTCTTTATTTCTTTGAATGAATCAACTTACATAGATTGAGATTGACCACCGCTCCACGAACCTGGTCCTGGGCTCCTCTTCTACTATCCTCCAACTACTTTGCTTTGAATCTCTTCTGGCATAAAGAAAGCTAAAGGGTTGGGACAATTGGAATAATCAAATGGGCAGAGTTTCTTTGCTATATTCTTCCTCCTTCCAAATGGGACCCCTACCCCTTCTTTTATAGGCTAGAAGGAGATAGGCATTTGGACGAACCCTCGGCCATGCATGGTCGGAAGTTTCAGTTAACTCACCCATAGATTTTGTGTTCCGTCGGAAAATTTCCTTTTTTTGTGATTCTGAAGGTCCACGCGGGCTGTAGTGGGCCTGCTAGCGTGGACACTGTAGATCCACGCAGGCTGTAGTGGGCTAGCTAGCGTGTTCTTTTAAAAATGGACTTTTTAGAAGAGTTGTTCAGTATTTTTTGGCAAAGAAGGGTTATGAGATGGCTTGATGCCAGGTAAGCATGTCTAGTGAAATTTAGGGTTATAACAGGATCCTGGAGGTATTTTGTTGAATTGTCTATTAAAAGATGAAGCTGACAAAGTATTACAGGATTTTCATGCAGGAGACTGTGGTGGTCACATGAACTGGAAGACCACAGCTAATAAAATCCTTAGAGTTGGGTTTTATTGGCCTACACTATTTGCTTATGTACATCAGAAAGTGGCTTCGTGCCATAAATGTCAGGTGTTCGAGGGAAAAAAGAAGCTCCTCCCTTTGCCCCTGAAACCAGTCTCCGTTGAAGCCCCTTTCCAGCAATGGGGATTAGACTTTATTGAAGAAATACATCCTCCCTCTTCGGGCCAGCACAGGTGGATTCTTACTGCTACGGACTATTTCACAAAATGGATTGAAGCTGTACCAAGCATGCAAGCTACTGATTCTGTCATTATTAAATTTCTAGAAAATAATATCTTGTCTTGTTTTGGGTTTCCAAGAAAAATCATAACTGACAATGCAGCTGCTTTCCGATCTAAGAAGCTCATAGATTTTTGCAACTAGTATCATATCGGTTTGGGAAACTCCACATGTTATTACCCTCAGGTAAATGGGCTGGCTGAGTCATCCAATAAAAACCTGGTGAACATTATTAAGAAGAGGCTACAAGAAAACAAAATATCATGGCATAACAAGCTGGTTTTCGCACTGTGGGCTGACAGACTGACCACTAAGAGGTCAATTGGTATGTCTCCATATCATTTGGTCTATGGCACTGAAGTAGTTTTTCCTACCTCCTTAGGGGTTCCTGTCATGAAACTTCTACAAGAGATGCAAGCTGAGCCGAACAACTCCCAAAGAAGGATAAACCAGATGATTCACCTGCAGCAGTCCAGAGAAGAAGTATACAACAAAACTCAGGTAATCCAGGAGAGAATTAAAAAGATCTTTGATAAACGAACTAAAGAAGATGACTTTGAGCTAGGTGACTTAGTTCTGAGGTGGGATACTCGAAATGAAGATAAGGGGAAGCATGGAAAATTCGACAGTCTATGTAGGGGCCCTTACATGATTCAAGAATTCATAGGAAATAATGCTTTTCTACTCAACAACAACGATGGGAGAAATCTGCCAGGTGGAGCTGTGAATGACAGAATGTTGAAGCACTATACACCTCCTCAGTAGAGGTTTTCTGTCACACCCTTCCATTATACAAACCATTTCATTTTGCTTACAGGTTTTTAAAGTGAACAACTTTGATCAGATGGTTGAAGCCTGCAGAGACGGCCCTAAGCCACTGAACATTGTCGTCAAAATTTTCATAAATAAAACAAATCAAACAACAAAGGCGATTGTGGAATTTTTTTTTAGAACATCGAGAGGATGGATTCTTGGCATTTCACAAGGAGAGTACCATCCCCAGGTGGAGCCGCTGTTAGAACCCTATAATTTATAAGATCAACTGGTGACTGAAATGTTATCCCTTTAATGTTTTGGTTGCCAAATAATTTCCCATTCTGAAAATAATTTGAGAAAAAGAAAGAAAAATAAAAAGAGAAAAAGAAAAAAGGAAAACGAAAAGAAAAGAAAAGAAAGAAAAACGATAAAAGAGGGCATAAAAGAAATTGAATAGAGCCCCATGCAATAACAATGACTTGGTTCATACAGTTTAAGCATGGCCAAGTCCTTTTAAATTGATGTTGATAGAATTAGTGAATAAGCTTGGTTAAACTGTTTAATCTTAGCCAAGCAAATTAGGTTAGCTAGTGAATAAATTTGACCAAACTGCCTAATCTTGGTCAGATAACCCCAGGATAGAGTAATTTCTTAGTCCACTAGTTTAATCTAGGCTAAATGTCATAGGTAAGTAGATTAGAGAATAGGTTAGTTTGCTTTATCTCAATAAAACAAGCATGATGATCGATGTTGAAACATATATTTGATGTTTGTAAGTTGGATGTATAACCCCCATGATGATAAAAATAGAGAAGGTTTGGAAAAACCCACATAAAGCACTTATCCTAAGTTTTCGGGGCAAATATGAGTTTGTGCTGACAGATTAAAGACAATGCACAGATGAATGACTGAGGTGTTGGCGCTCGGATCTATGATCGAAAAGCTTTTTCGGTCCCCCGACCATTCTACCTTTAACGATAGGGGGGGGGTCCAGAATCATGGATAACAAAGGTGCACATCTGAACGACTGAGGCGTCAGTGCCTAGATCCATGGTTGAGATTGAATTTTGAACCCCCATGACCATTCTTCTTTTAACGATGGGGGGGGGTCCAGAATGTTGGTTAAACATAGCGCACAGATTTACAACAGTGGGAGGGGGGTTCGGAATGTAATGGTTTTCTGGCAGGCCCCCTTCTCTAACTTGGCAGGAATCCATTGCTCCAAATTTCCACCACTTACCACAAACCATTTTTTCACTTACCACTTACCTTTTTATGACATTACCCCCCGTCGCCCCATGACATCATTTTCCATTTGTTCCCCTAGGGGTCACGTCTCATAAATCTGTCAGTCCATTCCCCCTGGTCACCCATAACAAGTTCCTTCACCATGATCAGTTCCCAATCAACACCCTCCACGTCACCCAATCGTATTTGTCATTCGTTGTCGCCTGTCATCTCACGCTCCAAAAGACCCATTGGCCATTTATTACAGGATAACTTATCCGTTAGCCTCCTGAGCTATATCTCGCGCCCAACGGGTATCCGTTTGCTCAAAAATACCCTTTCCCTTCATTCTCCCATTGCTTACTTTGTCCTCACACTAGAAAATTGTTCCCCATCTTCTCTCCGTTTCAGTCAGCCATCCAAAACCACAATCACCCCCACTAACATTTTGTTTGAATTGTAGGTATTTTCATAGTGATGGCGCCAAAATCTAAGAAAGTAGAGGCCAAGAAAAATCCTTTCCTCCCGCCTCCTGTCGACCTCGACAGGATCCATTTGGCTGATAAAGATCATTTAATCATAGACACCAGGTGCGAATTTGACTTCGCAGATTTGCAGTCATGGCTCAAAGACACTTTTTTAGATCAGAGCGATGAAATCAGACTCTGGGAGTCCAATATTCCTCAGTATATTTTTCCCCAGATCCACCATTTCCTTGAATTTTCCCTCAAATGCCAGGCTCATTACCTCCCCGACCAGAGAGCCATAGTATCTTCATCAAGAGAAACTTTGTTCTTCATCACACCAAAGGCCATTGATCAAATGATGCAAATACCCAGAGTTGAATCTGCCTCACCATTTAATCTTGAAGTCATAACAGAGCTATACCAGAAGCTATCTTTCCCTCAAAGAGCCCATATTTTCAAAATTTTCCTCCCAGAGGCCTCTCAGCTCCCCAAGACAAATCCCTCGTATCCTTCCTCCCTATTCTCAGGGAAGGGAAACCAAGTTATTTCATCACTCTGTGCTCTGCTTGGGTATTTTTCCGACCAATGGGTGGATGAACACATATTGGGTTTCCTATCAATTTTCTCAACAGAAGAAAGCCCTACCACTCAGTTCGATTACAACACTTTCCTGGCGAACAATATTCATGAGCAGTTTTCAAATTTCACCACAGAGGGAATGTTTCGGTATTCCTCAATATTGGCCTACATGTTCACTTTATTTCAAGTGGACAAATTCTCCTTTTCAATACAGAATATGGACACGGATGGAAGGCCACAGGCGGTGATAGCTTGGACTTCACTACTCAGACAAAATTATTTACCAAAACCACACCGATATCAGAGTATATGGATGCGAGTTAGCTCCATATAAGCTGCCCAAGTATCTACCCGTGAGGATTTTTTCCCTGTAGTACATAAGGCAAATGATTAACTCAGACGACATACATTTTGTGTCTCTGAAAAAGAAACAACAACTTACAATTAAAGGTAAAATAGGGTCTTTCATCTGTAACAGCCGAGGTTCCGGGGAGGAAGCAGAAATTCGACTGGTATCAAAGGAATGTATAATGATGTTTATTTATACCATTTATGTCACTTCATTTTAACATTAGGGCCGACCTAACACTTTCTTATTTTGTAATTATTTTCTTTAATTATCTTCAGGGCCTACATGTACTTCCTTCTTCAATTTACTTTGTCATCTTCAAAAACTCATTTCTCCTCAACCATGAGGATCCACGTGACATGCCACATACCACCGGAAATAACATGATGTATACTATCCATCCATGGGTGTTGTATTTTCATGTTCATTTTCCTTCATGTCCAAATACCTTCATCAATCTTGTGGTCCAAAACCCATGACTAGGGTTGACATCAATGAAAACAACCAATCTTCCAACAATATGTAGTCATTATTAGTCCCTAAAGTTGCACTTGACCGTGAGAGGGAAATCTAGGTCATCATCGGTTTATTTCAAAGTGCTTAGAAGGTTTTTATAATTTGGTTTTTTGAATAAGGTGGTTGAAAACTGGCTCAAGGTTATAACATAACATGAAAATCAAGATCAAAACATAGCATATCCCATTGACTGAATAAAAGTTAGACACATAGATCGATTAAACCAATAAGAAAAAGAGAATATGAAGCCTTCAATTTTTTAACTTCACATAATTTATTTCCTTAGAATATCAAAAGAAACAAGAACATCAGCTTGAAATCAAAACTTGAAATTAATTCCCACAACAAATTCTTTACTATATTAATTAACAATCAAGAAACAAATGCATTGCAGTCTGAATACTGAATTCAAGCATGAAGAAAGAAAAAAAGAGTAGAAAATAGTGTCTAACCATCCATATGCCTTTTCTATTAAGTGTCAAATAGAACATAAATGCCTTTACAAGGAGTTTCACAAAAAAGCCCTCTGGATCTCCAATTTTTCTACCTCTAACTTCTCATTCTACAGAGTTTATATAGAAACAACACATAATTATCAAGATCCAAAAGAAATGGATTTGAAAACCTCATTATCTATATTTAGTTTCTTGTTTCAAATAATCAAGGATAAGATCCAATCTGATCTCCAATTCGAATTGATGAGGTGGCTTGTCAACTGTTGTCCATGAGATTTTTCAGGAAAACAAATCTGGTAAATTCCTGAAAAATAGGGTCCAACAATCTCTTTGTATCTCTTAAATGGTGATAGATGTGTAAAACTTGAGAGAGTTTTTTTTGAAGGGAATCGTTCCCATCCAAAACCTCTTTTGTTTTCAAAACATTCATCACCATATGTTCTCCACCCTCTCCCAAAATTAGTGACTAAAACAGGAAATTATTTATTGTGAAATATCAGAAAAATAGGCCTCAAAGATCTATTGGAATCTCTTAAAATTTGATTGTTGTGTAAAACCCGAAAGAGGTTTTTGTGAAGGGGTATTTTACCAACAAAATCCTCTTTTGGTTTCAACAAATTCATCTATATATGTTCTGCAACCTCTCTTGAAGAAAAAGACTAAAACAGGTAAAAAAAAACAGAGTATTTCCTGTAGCTTTATCAGAAAAATAGGCCTCAAAGATCAATTTGAATTTCTTAAAATGTGATTGTTATGTAAAAAAACAAGAGCTTTTTTTGTGAAGGGGCGTGTTTCCAACAAAAACCTCTTTTGGTTTTAACAAATTCATCTCCATAGTTTCAGAAACTTCTTTTGAATATAAGGACTAAAACAGGAAAAGCAGAGTATTTCCTGTATTTGATTTATGTTTTTTCCTTTTTCTGTTGTGTTCATATTTTCTTGCTTCTTAGCACTCCATTGCTCTACATGAGCCTTCTCTTTCTTCAAATATTCCACTATCTTTTGGAGCTCTCTAATCATTTATTTATCAGTTCTGACTTTAAACCTGAACTCGGGGAACTCTTCAGCAAGTGCAGGCTCATTCAAATCTATCGCAACCTAAGGTTCTTTCATCTTAATTTGGTACTTAGAAACAAATCCTGAGTCGTTCTCTTCATATGAACTGGTTGAGTCCATGGCTTCAGGCATGTCTGATATATGGTCTGAATCTACAAGATTACTTTCTTTAGTTTCAGGAACCCTACTTATACCTTTGGCAGATGCTTTAGCTCTTGACAATTTGGTAGCAACTCTTGTTACAGGTCCTGTAGAGAATAGAACAATTTGATTACCTTCTTTTACTGGTTCTTTATGTACTAGGGACTTTCCTGTCTTTCATTTGATATCTGCTTTAGCATATTCAGAATGGTCTTCTATCACTTATGACATCTTCTCTTTTGATTGAGGAATCGAACATGGATTTGGGCCTTATCCTGTACTTGTTGGTGACTCTTGTAGAGTTCCTCCTAGGGTATTGAGGCACATGCCCACATTTCTTCTTTTTCCTTTTAACTATGACATTCTTCTTACTGGTTGTTGATGCTTTATGCTTGGCTAAGAGTGTAACATTATAATCTTCATCAGAGTCTTCTTCTACTTTTAAATCTGCCTCAGGAATAATTTCGTTTTTTGTTTCCCATTTGGGTCTCTTACCTATGTTGGTCCTCGTTACCCTGATGGCAAACAATTCTTCTTTAACAGGGGTTTCATCAACTGGAATGCTTGGCTCTTGTGTAACATCCCTTTTCCTTTTTCCTTTCTTTTGTTTGTTGGACTGTGGGTCACGATTTAGGGATTGCATGAGCCAACTCCAGGGTTTTTTTATTTCTCTTAGGGCAGACATGACTAGAGTATTAATTAAAACCTAATGAAACAGGATACACTTTGCATTGGAGGAGTGTGAATGCACTCTTTTTTACATTTTTGTCAGGCTTTTGAGGAGAAAATAAGGCAAATTTAAAGGATAATCACCATTTAGATGCATTAATAACCTAATGTGATAGATATAAATCAATGAGAATATTCCTTCGTAGGTGATATACCTATGGATAACGATCAGAGAAGTGTGTCATTTTTGTTTGATCTAACTGCGAGGGATTCCTTTTCTCCAATACTGATTTTGTTTGTCTAGTAGCAAAAACTGATTGGCAAATTCTGTAACTACATGCTCTTTCTTCCACCATTGTTCTCCTCTGACCACCAACCTACAAGCCTTGGAAATTGTTTGTTCCGTCACCAACATTAGCAATTTCCCGATCTCCACTTTGTAACCATTGAAGTTTTGTGCAAACGCCAAAGAGACCTATTTGTCATGACCTTGGAAGGTAGTGAGGAATTCAAACCAATCAGCATCTCTAAATATCTGCGCCATCTGCGGATATGCCTCAAGAAGATCGGTGCCCTCAGGTTCCAATATGACCACTTACCCTCTTCTCTTAGGTGCCATGAAACATGATGTTACAACAAGCACTGATCGGATTCTAAATTTACAAACTTCAACTATTAACATATAACAGTTCTTCTGATAAAAATACATGCGCTTATAATTCAACACAATCAAAATGAAAAGTGGCAGGTTTAGATAATGATATTTGGGAATTTAACGATTTGAAATGATTCCTTTGCAGGTATAGAGAAATTCGATCATGTAACGGTTTGAATCATAAAATGATTTGAGAGCCATCGTGGGACACACGCGAACTCTTAGTCCACGATCTATGTAATCATAACGAAATCTGGGTGGCGGGTGCATATTAAGGCATGATTATATTTGCACTACGGGAATAATGTTATTCCAGTAGAGTTATTAATGACTTAGCATAATTTGAATTTGTAAAGTTCAAACAGGCATATGAAGTGACACATCATTCAAAACCATTTCTTAAAACTCCAAACTTAAAGAAATTATCCAAAGAACTAAAATGTGAATCATAACAAGCTGAAAACAATGATTAAAATCAAATGAAAGCAGATAATGAAGTGCAGGTAAGAAGGGTTTAGCATTAGGGTTTCTCACTAAATCAAGACAAAATTAGACGCTAACATTGGCTCCTTCTGGGGGATGATGCTATCCCTGTGAGGCATCAAGAACAAGTAGAACATTGTGCCTTTTTCTCTATGCATCCATGCAACGCAACCTACAAAATTTTGTCTCTGCAAACATTCACATTCTTCTGCGTTGTGCCTAGTCCATTGGGTTATGGAGTCARTCAATATCATTCAAATCTGGCCCAAACTTATGGAGTTTGGATTATTTTAAGCCAAAACTACCCCTGTCAATAATGCTTTATATGCATTGGGCATGGAGTCTTTATTTCAAAACTGAAACCAAATTTTCTGTTGCAAACCAACAGACTGAAAAGAATCTCATACTTGATGGCGAGCTTATTCTTCTATCTATTCCTACTTCTAACCAATAAAAACTGGCTCATCATGTGACATCATGCTTCCAATGAAGCCATGATAACATCAAACCATTTACCAAAGATCTTTCAACACAGATAGAAATCAAAGAAGAATTCTTTATGTGTAACAAAATTTTAATCTGTAATACATACCTACAACCCTCATCTGATTTAATTCCAAAAATATCAAGGCTAAAATCTTCTAAGAAACATAAATCCACATAAATGGATACCGGATCATAGAAAGAAGTAGATTGATAACTAAAAATGGTTACCTCTTTTTGCTTCTCGATACTTCCATATACTGGTTCTGAATGTACATGACAAATGGGTAGAATGTTCTCATAAACCTGTTGATCAAATCTAACATTTCCAATGCTGCCTCATATATCTGTTCTTAATGAGTAGCCTCTTGAATTTCCTCCTTAATCACATGTAACAACATATCATAGGAATCCACTTGAAGGAGTTGAGGAAAGACCTCTTCTTCAACTATTTTTTCATTCAGATCTAAGACAACAGGTGCATCAAAAACAAAATCTAATGCATTCAAAACTATGTAGTCATCTTTCCTATTATCAATTAGATTTGGAAAATCTTCCTCAACAACATGATTTTCATTCTTGCAATTAGAAGAAACATTTTCTTTCTGCTGAATATGCTTATCAAATTCATCACAACAATTTTCAAAAAGACTTTTAGTTGAAAAATCTTCTTTACAAAATATATTGAAAGAATTATGAAAAATTGCCAATGAGTTAATACTTGAAGCTGGAAGAGATCTACACCAGTCAAGGGATACTCCCTTCAATGAGTATCTGAAAAACTTGATCTTGACATATTCATGCGCAATCTAACGTTCATGAATAAACTCATGAAAATCTAGCAGATGCTCAGTCAGAACCTCCCAATCTCCACCTTTAAATGTAGGAAGGGTACCTTTCCATTCATCTCTGCTAGGAATTGGGTTTGGAAAACCAATGACATATGAAAAATCATAAAAAGAAAACCTTTGAGCCAAAATGGATTCCATGCTTGGATATAGTGGAGACGCCTATTAATCTTTAGACAGTGGAGTCACCATGGTGAAAGATCTACAGTCATGTATCTGTCCCCTTGTTGTTCACCATCAAGAAGTGGATCTGATCGTTGTCGTTCTCCCAGGGATAAATACTTTGTGTCTTCGTCCCCAGCAACTGTGCCAAAAGATGTTAGTCCCTAAAGTTGCACTTGACTATGAGAGGGAAATCTAGGGCATCATCAGTTTATTGCAAAGTGTTTAGAAGGTTTTTATAATTTGGTTTTTTGAATAAGGTGGTTGAAAACTGGCTCAAGGTTATAACATAACATGAAAATCAAGATCAGAACATAGCATATCTCATTGACTGAATAAGGTGGTTGGAAACTGCCTGCCATTGGTAACAACATGAAAATCAAGATCTAACATAGCATATCTCATTTTGACCTAATAAAAAGGTAGACACATAGATGGATTTCTAAAACCAATAAGGAAAGAGAATATGAAGTTTTCAATTTGTTAACTTCACATAATTTCTTGCCTTAGAATATCAAAAGAAACAAGAACATCACTTGAAATTAATTCTCACAACAAATTCTTTACTACATTAATTAACAATCAAGAAACAAATGAATTGCAATCTGAATAATGAACTAAAGCATGAATAAAGAAAATCATATTAGAAAAGAGTGTCTAAACATCCATATAAGTCTTTTTCTATTATGTCAAATAGAACATGTAAAATGCCTTTACAAGGAGTTTCACAAAAGTCCTCTGGATCTCCAATCTTTCGACCCCTAACTTCTCATTCTACAGATTTTATATAGAAACAATAGATAATTATCAAGATACAAAAGAAATGGATCTGAAACCTCCTCATACATATTTATTTTATTGTTTCAAACAATCAAGGAGAATATCAAATATTATCTCCAAGTCAAATTGATGAAGTGGATTGTCAACTATTGTCCATGAGAATTTTTCTGAAACTGTAAATTCCTAACAACACAGGGTCCAAATAATCTTCAGATTCTTTAAATGGTGATAGCTGCACAAACCTAGAGACATTTTTTTGAAGGGACTTATTCCCATCAAAATCCTCTTTTGGTTTCAAAAAAATCATCACCATATGTTCTCCAACCTCTCCCATTACCTACCCACTAAAACATAAAATTATTTGTCTGTGAAATGTCAAAAAATAGCCCTCAAAGATCAATTTGAATCTCTTAAATGTGATTGTTTCATAAAATGAGAGAGGTTTTGTGAGCAAGAATGTTCCCAAAAACTCTTTTTTTCAAACAACACCTTTATCATCATTTTCTACAACCTCTTGAAGAAAAAGACTAAAACAAAGTAAAACAACGTATATTTCTTGTACTTTATCAAAAATACGCTTCAAAGACTCAATTAATCTCTCTTAAAATGATTTATGTGTAATCCAAGAGGTTTTTGTGAAGGGGGCATGTTTCCAACAAAAAACCTTTATTTTAAATAAATCTTCATCCCATAGTTTCCTGCTAAACTTATTTTGAATATATGGATTCAAAACAGGAAAACATAGTATTTCCGTGATTTTGATTTCATTTTTTCTTTTCCGCTAGTTCATATTTTCTTTCTGCTTAGCACTCCATTTCTCTACATGAGCCTCTTCAATTGTTCCACTATCTCCCATCCTCTGACTTTATCACCGACTTTAACCCCGAACTCGGGAACTCTTCAACAAGTGGGCTCATTCAAATCTATGGTAACCTTAGGCTCTCTTAATTTAATTTGGTATCTAGAGGCCAATCCTGAGATGTGCTCTTCATTTGAACTGGATGAGTCCATGGCTTCAGGGATGTCTGATATATGGTCTAAATCTACAATATTACTTTCTTTTGTTTCAGGAACCCTACTTATACCTTTGGCAGATGCTTTAGCTCTGACAATTTGGTAGCAGCTCTTGTTATAGGTGTTAAATTTTTAATTAAATGAAGTACTAAGTGTTTTCCTAGTTTTAAGTGAAGAAATTGCCGAATGTGGTCTTAGTCAAATTAATTTTGTGAGATGCAAATTAAAAGATAACTTTATGATTAAAGTGAGGGTGAGTGAAGAGACACCAAATCTCAACCACCCATCTAATCTAATCTCATTGTTAGATTAGAAAACTCTTCACCTTCCCTCATGAAGTTGATTAAGGCAAGTGGATGCACCCATTCTTGGGTTGATGCGATCGCCTTGTTGAGAGAACAAGAGAGGAAAAGAGAGAAAAAAAAAAAAAAAACAAGAGAGAGCAAGAGAGAGAGGTCAGAGTTAAGAAAAGAGACAGCCAGGAAGAATTTCAGCATTGGCATGCATTCCGTTGCCAATAACATTGAGTGCAATGTAAATTGAATCTTAAAGCCTTTACCTAATTTCATGGACAACTGCATAAATAATAACACGCACAACAGGCTGAATTGGTTCAGAAATTGAGGAGCAAAGCTACAGTCCTTATTAAGTTTGTAAATATCCTCAAGATGAAAAATGTCGGGTAAAAGAATTCTCGAAGCTCATAACAATACAAAAGCCCCTCTCTAACCTGGTTTTCCTGTGGGTTTTCCGTGGTCTAAGTTAGGACCCAAATTTTGTGTCTATATTTTCTGATTTTTACTACTGATGATATTTTCTTTCTACGTTGAAAACGATGTTAATAATCCTCATGTTTCCGCCCAAATTTATTTTCTCATAAGCTTTTAGATGTCAAACACCAGCCTGTAGTATATTGGTAATGCAAACAATAATCGGGTTGTGAGTATATAATCAAACACGGTTGAGTCAAACACGTTGTTGTAAAGTTGCTTTCGAAACACGGTTAAAGCGTATGTAAACACGCTATCGTAGCAGATGCCTAAAACAATACCGTCAGTATGTCAAATACCGCTGGTTGTAAATCGTGTCAAACATAGTGTCGAAGTCTTATACCGAAACACCGCCGGAGTAGATGTTTAAACATCAATGTAACATAAGGCTTCAAAACAAGCATCAAACGAAGTTTGGCATTTAAATTTGACTCGAAAAATCAAAATGGTGACCTAAACCGGGTTGGGATTTTATTACCAACATGGTATCAGAGCCGAGTTGAAGAGAGCGTAAATTTCATTTAAAGCTGGGACAAAGCAGCCACTTCAAGAGGAAGTCACTTGGTGAGTGACGCGAGGATCTTGTGAGATGCCAAGATCAAGAAACTCTTGTGATTCCAAGAGAAGGGACCTTTGGTGAAGGTCGACCTTGGTGAGAGATGCCAAGGTCGAGACACAAACAAATGCCTCAGCCATAAGTGGAAGAGTTTTCCACCAAGTTTACCCTGAACTTTCCTTGATTGCATGGCTCGAACTCCTCGAGGGACCACTACTCCCATAATTGGTATATTGATGGTGCCTCTCGCCATATGATGCCAGCCGTGAGAACTTGATAGATCTAACTCGGTGTGGATATGTAGAGGTAGTGCTTGGAGATGACCTGGAGGTCAAGGTGACTGGTTGTAGGACCGTATCATTTTGGAGGGAGACTTTGCCTCCCATGACTCGCTACTGCAGGTTCTTATGTTCCGGGCTTGAAGAAGAACTTAGTGTCGGCCACCATTGAGGAGAAGGGCTATGAGGTCTTGTTCCGCGGTGGGCGTGTGCTTCTTTTCCCCAAGGGTCTAGCATCACTTCAGCCAGAGTGATTGGTACTAGATTACGAGAGGCTCGCACATGCTCCTCGTTCCACTCGTAAAGGAGAGCAGCATTAGATTCATTCAATGCAGTGGAAGTGACCTGCGTATATACATGCACAGAGGATAACATTTGCACCATGGGTTTCTATGAAGTTCTCGAGGGGAGATGGTGACGGAGTTCCGTGATTTCTACCAGAGCACCATGAGTTGTGCAAGGGGTGTACCTTGAAAAGTGACACCAAGACCGCCCGGAAGCAAAGGATGAGAGCCGGCAGGGATAATTTGATATTACACATTCAGATATGTGGGCTCTATTGCCCTAACATCGTTGACTGGATCCCCATACTATGTTGTATTCATTGAACTCTCTCTCGAAGTCCCTACCTTCCTTATGAAATGCTCTCAAAGGACAAATACCGGTTCAGCTCAAATCTCTTGTGGAGAACCGCATGGTGGAATAAAACCGCAGTCCCCAGATCGACAATGGGGTGAGGTGGCTACCTCCGCGGAGTTTATGGATTTATGTGGAGGAGGGCATCGAGGGATTGACCGTTCACAAACCCGCAGCAGAATGTGGTTGTTGAGAGGAAGAACAGGCCATTGTTGGGGCTTCAGAGCCATGCTACATGATCGTGGGCCACCATTTCTATGGGTATCGGTGTACGCCACACCGCACTTTTCTTCTACGTAACGAGTCCTCATACCGTGGGGAGCATGACTCTAGGGAGGTTTCTCCGAAGAGCTCCTCTTACTAAAACCTATATTCATATGTCCCTTCGAGAAGAGGACAAAGTCGGAGCCCGGCGGCGTAGAGGGATCTTTGTTGCGCTGCTGGAGACTCTCAAAGGATTTTCAGATGACTTTCCTTTGAGGAAGACCGCCTTGAGGGAGGGATGTCGATGAGGAGGACTAAGCCCTTTGGGAAGTCTAGAGGGATAGAGAGAGGTGAGAAGTCTCACTCAGATCTTCGTGTGAGCCCGCTAATAGACTACCACACACGCATCGGCCACCCGCATGACAAGGCCAGAAAGTCTGGGTTCGCGAAGCAACATCCACGTGTTTCGTGGATCGCAATTTCAGAGTTCAATACAGATCATTGTCTCTAGGATGGGTTGGCAAGGAGAGCCCCTCCACGTAACACTACTCGTAGAGTGAGGAAGCCCAAGTGGATCGTAATACGAGGGATGCATAGGGTTCTGTGGGGAATCCCAGGTAGTTTGTGAGGGAGAGTAAACCTCCGAGAGGTTTTGCAGCTACAACGCGATGGTGAGCAAAGATTCGAGTCTTAGCCATCCACTTTTGAGGAGGCTATTAGTAGACAGATATGGAGAGATGCCATGATGGAAGAGTACAATTCCATCATGAAGAACGCATGTCCGGGAAGTTATTCCTAGACCTAAGGGGAAGTCGGTAATTCCCAAGTGGCTTCCCCATTAAGATAAAGCATACCGCGGATGGCGATATTGAGAAGGCCAAAAGTTTTGCTTTGTGGTTTGGGGTTTTCACGTGCTGAGGGAGCTCCACTATGATGGCATCTCGCCGGTTGTTCTCGATACACTCGGACAAAGGGAAATGATCTCCATTGGCAGAGATATTGGAAGATCCACCGTGATGGATGTGGAAGACCGTGATTTTGAAATGGTCTTATTGAGGAGGAGGTATATTGAGCAGCCTTTGGGCTTTGAGATACATGGGAGAGAGTCTCCGCGTGTAGACCGGCGAAGGATTTTTATGGTCTCAAACAAGCTCCCGAGCTTGGTATTCGAGGATAGGATTGCCTATTTGCGTAGCTGGGTTTGAGAAGAGTGCGGATCCCAACCTTATAATTTCCATTGTGGTTGGAGAGGATCCTCTCTTCTTCCTCACCGCATGTGGATGACCCATAGGGCCGATAGACTCATCACCGCAGAGCCTTTGCTCGTGAAGTTCGGAGATGACGCATTGACCGATGCATTACCTTTAATTGAGGTTTGGCAGAGTCTGACACATCTCTCCTCGACGTAGTATGTGTGTGATACCTCGAGCGCATTTCGATGGGGATAGCGTGACTACGATCACCTTCATCATTACCAACCGAAGAAGCTTCCATTCTCCGAAATACTTGCGGATTCCACTTTGTATCGCCGTATTGATCGGGTCATTGATGTATTTAATGTACCGTTTATATTTGTTTTGTTGTTACCCCTACCACCGCCATGGATCCTAGGAGAGTGCACTCGGTGGTAGCAAAACATGTGCTCGTGGTATCTTTGTGGTACCAAGAGATTACCCTCGACCACTGGCAGAGGAGATGGAGTTCATTTGGCTGGCGGCGCAATTTTAGATTAAGTGTGATGTGTCGCTGATAGGAAAAGCACTCGGTGTTGCTTGGATTGGGATCACCAGCCTGTGTCTTGGTTTAGTCGTAGCGCGTAAGTCGGCTTTGAGTCTCGGGCGCAGGCTATATATATATGGCAGCCAGTCGCTAGTTGTGAGGCCTTGGCTTCTGGTAAAGATGCTAATTATTGTTCGGTGTGCGCTGAGGCCCACCGTGATTTTCTCAGATAATCGTGAGTTGCATTGGGAACTCAGAGAATCCAGCTTTTCATGACCGGTCTAAGCATATCGAGATCTAGTATCACTTCATCTGTGATTATTTTCAGAGAGGAGTTGTGGAGCTGTAGTACATATCTACAGAGGATCATGTTGCATACATACTCACCAAGGAATTGAGCATGGGAAAGTTTGTATTTTACAGGACTTTGAGTGGTGAGTAACACTTTCCCCTGGGTGATGAGGGAGTGTTAAATTTTAATTAAAATGAAGTACCAAGGCAAGTGTTTCTCTCTCCTGTACTTAAGGGAGAAATTGTCGAATGTGGGTCTTAGCCAAATTAATTTGTGAGATGCAATTAAAAGATAACTTTGGCGATTAAAGTGAGGGTGAGTGAAGAGACACCAAATGTCATCCACCCATCTAATCTAATCTCACTAGATTAGAAAACTCCTCACCTTCCCCTCAAGGAAGTTGATTAAGGCAAGTACACTCCATTCTTGGTGTTGATGCAAAGACGGGCCTTGTTGAGAGAAGGCAGAGGAGTTGAAGCATTCTTTGTTGAGAGAACAAGAGAGAGAAAAGAGAGAGAGGTCGAAGAAGAAAGAGACAAAGAGCAACACTTCGAGCATTGGCAATGCATCTGCCGCTTTCTTCAACAACATTGAGTGGTACATAAATTGAATCTTAGTAGAGTTTTAGCACGAATTTCATGACAGTCCGTAAAACATTAATTTCCGTACAGTTGTACAAATGTAATTTCTGGTTCAGGAATTGAGGAGCAAAGCTACAGGAATGTCCCATAAGTTTGTGTAAATATCTCAAGATGAAAAATGTTGTAAAGAATTTCAAAGTTCATAAATACTACAAAGCTCCCCTAACCGGGTTTTCCCTGCAATTTTCCGGCTGAAGTTAGACCGAAATTCTTTTTGGTGTCTAATATTTTCAAAGTTTTGCATATTGCTGATATTTTATTTCTACGCTGAAAACGATGTTCAGAATCCTAATGTTTAAGTTCTGAAATTTCATTTCTCTCGTTAAGTTTTAGATGTCAAACACCAAGTCAGAAAAGTTAGGCTGAAACACTGCGAGTATATACCGGAACACGCGTCGTAGTGCATGTTGAAACACGCTGTTGTAGCAGATGCCGAACACGCTATTGTGAAGGTAATGTCAAACACGCTACCGTAACGTAAGCTGAAACACGTTGGTCGTGAAGCCTTATTTAAACACCTACTGCGGAGTAGATGTCGAACATCGGCTGAAACAGTGCTGAAACGAAGTTTGGCATTTAAATTTGACCTAAACCGGTTGGGATTTTGAAAATTTCACAACAGTCCCATAGGAGAATAGGAACAATTTGATTACCTTTAATGTTCTTGCGTAATCGCTTAATTTTCTCTCCCTTTCATTTTGATATCTTCTTTAGCATATCTTAATGGCATTCCCTATCACTTATGACATCTTCTCTTTTGATTAAGGAATCAGAACATGGCTTTGGGCCTTATCCTGTACTTGTTGGTGACTCTTGTAGAGTTCCTCCTAGGGTCTTGAGGCACATGCCCAAATTTATTCTTTTTCCTTTTAAGTACGAAATTCTTCTTACTGGTTGTTGATGCTTTATGCTTGGCTGAGAGTGTAACATTATAATCTTCATCAGAGTCTTCTTCTGCTTTTAAATCTGCCTCAGGAAGAATTTCGTTTTTTGTTTCCCATTTGGGTCTCTTACCTATGTTGGTCCTCATTACCTTGATGGCAGACAATTCTTCTTTAACAGGGGTTTCATCAACTGGAATGCTTAGCTCTTGTGTAACATCCCCTTTCCTTTTGTCTTTCTTATGTTTGGTGGACTGTGGGTCAGGATTTAGGGATTGCATGAGCCAGATCCATGGTTTTTGTATTTCTCTTAGGGCAGACATGACTAGAGTATTAATTAAAACCTGATGAAATAGGCTGCTCTTTTCATTGGAGGAGTGTGACTGCACTCTTTTTGACATTTTTGCCAGGGTTTTGAGGAGAAAATAAGGCAAATTTAAAGGATAATCACCATTTAGATGCATTAATAACCTAATGTGATAGATATAAATCAATGAGAATCTTCCTTCGCAGATGATATACCTGTGGATAATGATCAGAGTAGTGTGCCATTCTTGTCTGATCCAACTGTGAGGGATTCCTTTTCTCCAATCCCGGTTTTGTTTTTCTGGCAACAAAAATGGATTGGCAAATTTTGTAACTACATGCTCTTTCTTCCACCATCGTTCTCCTCCGACCACTAACCTGCAAGCCTTGGAAATTGTTTTTTCTATCACTAGCATTAGAAATTTCACGATATCCACTTCGTAACCATTGAAGTTTTTTGAAAACGCCAAAGAGACATGTTCGTCATGACCTTGGAAGGTAGTGAGGAATTCAAACCAACCAGCATCTCTAAATCTCTGCACCATCTGCGGATATGCCTCAAGAAGCTCGGTGCCCTCAGGTTCCAATCTGACCACTTACCCGCTTCTCTTAGGCACCATGAAACATGATGCTACAACAGGCACTGATTGGATTCTGAATTTACAAACTTCAACTGTTAACATATAACAGTTCTTCTGAGAAAAATACCTGCACTTATAATTCAACACAATCAGAATGACAAGTGGCGGGTTTAGATAATGATCTTTGGGAATTGAACGATTTGAAATGATCCCTTTGCAGGTACAGATCAATTTGATCATGTAACGGTTTGAATCATAAAATGATTTGAGAGCCATCATGGGACACATGCAAACTCTTAGTCCACGATCTGTGTAATCATAACAAAATTTGGGTGGCGGGTGCATATTAAGGCATGATTATATTTGCGCTATGGGAATAATGTTATTCCAGTAGCACTATTAATGACTTAGCATAATTTGAATTTGTAAAGTTCAAACAGGCTTATGAAGTGACACATCATTCAAAACCATGTCTTAAAACTCCAAACTTAAAGAAATTATCCAAAGAACTAAAATGCAAACCATAGCAAGTTGAAAACAATGATTAAAATCAAATGAAAGTAGATAATGAAGTGCAGGTAAGAAGGGTTTAGGATTAGGGTTTCTCACTAAATCAAGACAAAATTAGAGACTAACACTCACAATGGGCATACATTGATGAACATGCAATTCCTGAGACTCCCGGATCACAGGAGAAATCTTGAACCATTTTTAATTAGTAATTTCTCAGTTTATATTTTTTATCAATTTAATATTTTTGGACAATTGTAATGCACATAAATAAAGAGGTAGACTTCTGAAGAAGGGGCCTTTGGTTTTAGGGGAAATTTTGATTGAATGTAATTAGAGAATTATTTTAAAGATTTAATTTAAAGGCTCCATAGGGGTCGAGAAGTTTTTGTGGAACCATTGTGTGTGTTACTTGTGTTGTATATTATTCTGCAAGAAACTATCATGTCAGACATGTCTAGTAAGGATTTTGATTCAGTCAAGTTATCTTGTATGATTGTATGAATCGCTAGATATAAATTTCATTATTTATTTATCTATTATTCCCTTACTCTTTGTAATATTTGGTTTCCATTTAGTACTTCAATAATTATAGAATTAATTTTGTGATCATTAATGGAATAAATGGTAAATTGTGGTATGTATCTTGAGAGTATTTTGTTAGCTATATCTTTCTATATAAATATTTCTTGGAAGTACAGATCATAGTTGCAGAACTATTCCAAGTTATTGTATTTTAAAAGTTATATTTTAAAGAAGAATCTCTCTCTCTCTCTCTCTCTCTCTCTCTCTCTCTTCATGTTTTTCTTTTCTTGAAGTTGATCATGATATAAAGTTTCTTGATAGAATTATTTCTTAGAGATATTGAAGTTGTTGATTACTTTCATTTATTTTCCCTGAGGGTTGTATTTTGTTGACAAATTTCCTTCAACCTCTTAGATTGGGATCTATTTCCTGAAGTAATTATCTGCATCACAGAAAATATAATCATAACCAAAAGAACATTGTTTATTAATATATAGAGCTCATTGAAAGTTTGTTGGACCATTAACCCAGAGTATTATTCCATACCAAACACGGAGGATTGTAATTGGTCTTAATCCTTGGGTTTAATCCCTACTGCTGAGAATTGGGAATCCATCCCCCTCAACAAAGATCAACTACTTCGACCCATTTAAGGAAGACAAGCCTTATCAAGGTACTCCTAACCTGGTGTACAAGTATACCTTGAGTTCCATTACCATTTATGATCGGTCCTTGGATAGTGTTGTTACAATTTTAGAATTTGTAAATAGAAAAATATCAAATTATGATTTATCAAATGTAATAAATAATCTTTTGACAAGATATTTCTACTTTGCAGCCAAAAAGGAACTAACATGATGGTTTTAATAATTTTTATTATCATGTAAGTCATTTCAAATGGAAATATTTATTAGAAAATCCTTTCACGGTAAATAAAATTGTTAGTCAATCAAATCGCATATCTACTTTTCAAGGAATTATATCATTAAACATTGTAAGACCTATTTGAAAGGTCTCATATCTAATTTCAATGATTGATAACAATTATTTTTGTTCTATTTATATAGAATGAAACTCAGAAGATCATTGTAATTTTTATATGCCCTGTTAATTAACCTTTACGGGTTTCTTTATTGTAAGTTCCACAACATTTTTGTTGTAATATCCCAAAGAACTGTTGGAAAGAAGCTTATAATGGCTAATTTAGACCAAGAAATCTATGTTTGTCTGGTGACAATTGAATGACTCATTGTTGTAAATATTTTTATAGATTTCTTAGTTTCTTTTTATTATAGGTTTCTTTTTTTATAGTTGTCTATTTTAGCTTCATGAAAGATAATTGTTATTTTTAGTAGCAGTGTATATAATTTTAGGATTTTACATGCTTTTGTTCCAGGGTGAAATTAAGTCGATAATTTTTTTTTAAATATTGATTGTATTGTTTTAAAATTGTTTAGTATTTGATCATAAAATCTTTGAAGTGTTGGTTTTGTAGAGTCCCAATGGAGAAATTTAATGCAAAAAACCTAACGGATTTTCTCTCATCCGACCGTCTTATGCTGTGACAAAATAATGGTCAACGGAATTTCAGGACTTTGTTATTTTCCATTCATGGTTCCATTTTGGATTTCGGGATGCTAGAGTTCTTGTTCATTTAAATATCTCAAAGCCTAAAATCCTGAGAGTCACAGTTACATTCTATCACATAAAGTTCCTTGATGGGCTTCGGGATGGTTTTATTTAAGTTCCTTGGATCTCTTATATTTTGAAATCTGATATCTGAGAATTAAGTTAATATGTAGTTAACTCATAATCAAGGTTTAAATAACCTTTATTAATCCCTAATCATATGTTTTTCTGTTGGATTATTGAGAGGGGGGGTGAATCAGTAATAACGTAATTATAATCCTTTTTCTTCAAATGTTATATCAATGTAGAATTATTATCCAATAATGAGCAGTAATAAATAAACAATCACACACATGCACAGTACACCAGT
>SNQJ01S0134866.1:0-15818 GCA_010110895.2 Picea sitchensis
CCTGTCGTACAACCACGTGTCATTCCACGTCACGTCCGTACTTCATAGTCACCCTGCCATGTCAACATATGTACATCCCATTCAGTTGTTGTACATCAATGTGTTGTGCCACATCACATATGTACTACACATTCACCCTGCCACGTTAGCATCCGTACAACCCAACTGTCATCTTTACTACCACGTGTCAGCGTGCCATTGGGCCACGTCATGTACAGACTGCCATGTGTCAAATCCATACAGGTGCCAACTCAGCCTGAAAATGTCAAATTTGAGTGACACATGTCACCTCCTGGTGATTCCATGTCATCATGATGTCATGATGATGTCACCATTCGTACTGCTAACGTCAGCGTTGACTTTGATTGTTGACTTTGACTAGTTGACTTTTTGCATGTCTGGGATTTTGGTTAGAACACGATAACTTTCACATACGTTGTCCATTTGAGGAAAACAATATATGGCAAGAATCAAAATGATTAGATGGACGCAATGGCACTGGTTTTGTCTGATTCTAAGAAATTTAATTTTTAAGCCTTCCTGAATCCATTTTGGATCAAGCCTATCCACTAAGACCTTTTGGTCCTCCAAAAGGGTATTAACCAGTCATCAAGTGTGGGATAGACCACCCCAATTGTTCTATATCTTTAAACTCTGTCCTGTGCACCTGTCTCATCAAGATTAATTGAAAAACAACCATGAAAAATGATAACATATTGTTAGCCACTTGTACTCTTTCACATCTTATTGAAGCCATTACCATCTATGTTGCAAACATTAGCAATGATAACATAAAAAATATGACTACAAAGGAGATAACATGTTTGTATAACTTGCATGGCATTATCTTATCTTGAATCAAATTATGATTGAACTTCCATTCTACAACCATCTCATGTTCATTCTTAAGATCAATTGCTTGATTTGACACAATTATAGGCATGTTGCTTGCATAAGTTTCCTTCCTTAATTGTTCCATTGTTTGTAGAGATTGATTTTCTTTTAAGTGATGAACATGTACAACATATTCATTGCCTTATTTTATTAAGTGATATTGATTATGTTCTCTATAGAAGATTTCTTTGTGATCATACAAATAAGGATTGCCTAATACCATCCCACATTCATTGAGTGGCACCACATCACACATTACCTCATCCACAAACTTTGATGAAATTGCAAACTTTAAAGTGCATCACTTTGTTATGTGCAATTTTTTATTTTTGCTTATCCATTTAAGTGAGTAAGGTTTATGATGCATATGAGTGTTTAATCCCAATTGTTTAACCACTTCCTCTGAAATCAAGTTAGATTGAGATCCACTATCTATCAATGTATCGATCTTAGTGTGTTTCATGATCACCCTTATGTGAAAACATTTGCATCTAGAATCATATCCACCACTAATTTTACCTGTTAAACCAACTATTTTGATTTTAGACTCATCACCTAAATCTGATCCCAAGTCTATTCATTGTGTTTCTGTTGACCATTTCGGTCTCTTCTCGGGATTGAATTGACATCAATGGTCATTATCGTGCCCTTCTTTCTTGCAATGCTTGCAAGAGGGCTTCTCTTCCCTTCTTGTCGTTGAATTTTCTTTCTTTCTATTCCCCTTCCTTTTTTCCTATTTTCCTGAAGATGACTCCCATGATACACCAACTCACGTTTTCCCTTCCTCAATGTATGTTGCTTGAACATAAACCTCATCAAGATTAGTAGGTCCAAACATAAATACATTTTTACGAATGTGTGCAGGTAAACCTCCTATATACTTCAGAAGATTTTCTTGAGTATGTAATGGAATGTCTAACATTAATGCCATCTTACTAAATTGATCTGTGTATTCTTGCATTGTTTATCCCTTTCTTAGTTTAATACCTTGCAATTCAATTAAATCCTTCTCTTTATAACCCAAAGGATAAAATTGTTTTCTAAGTGCATAAACAAAACTTTTCCATGATGGAAATACATTACCCACTTGTTGTGTGCCATTTTGCAACTTGCTTTGCCACCAGATGAGTGTTGTTCCTACAAGTCGAAGCGATGCCAATTTGATTTGAGTTGCCTCATCCTTGATTTGTTTCACACTACAGTAAACTTCCATCTATCTAACCTAGCTATCAAGCCTCTCCACATTGACTTCACCCTCATACATGGGTAATTCAAACTTCACATCAAGCTTAAATAAAGGCATATCATGTTTATGTTTATGGGAATGTTTTCTTGTGGTGGATTTGGAACTTGTACTTGAAGAAGAAGAATTTTATCGAGAAGAAGGAGGTGAAGGAGTAGGTTTAGGAGGATCCTCTCCTTCTTCACTTTTGGCTTTTGAATATTCACCTAGAATCGGTCTCTTCCGCTTTAGGTAATCATCATATAAAACCTTTACCATCTTTGACATGGCGAAGAAGCTATTTTGAAACTCTATCTTGTTGTGAGAAATTCCTTCTTCCGATGCCATCTTCTCACTTTGAGAAGTCCTCTTTATCGATCCAATCTCTGGATTCTCTTTGACAAGCTCACCTTCACCATGATTCATCTTTTCCCTGGTATTCATGCAAACTCAAAAACCAACCATCAACCTGCTCTGATACCATTTGATCTGAAAGGATATTTTAAGACTATGGTTAAGTTTTAAAGCATGAGTTTATTAACCATTTAGGAATTGAGGAAAGAGAAAGAAATTAATGATATAACATGGAAACCATAATAATAAATGTAGATATGAAAGTGAGCACAAAGAATCAATGAACCATAATAGAAAAGTTGTTAACAGAGTTCGACAAGATTGCCTACGTCTCTGGGCCTTTGTCTTAGTGGGCAAGACTTTATTATTTCTCTTCAATGATTCAAAAGTACATCAGAAAAATGTCAATTGGATTACAAGTTGGTATGTTTGTGTTCTTCTTGACCTTAAGAACCCAACATAACTAACGACACTAAAAATGGTTGAGTGAAGCTCCTGGAATTGGCCCGCAAAGTTCATATCCTCAATGGATTGTCTGCATAAAAATGACTTTGGCTTCACAATTCTACAACATTTCTCCTCTTCTGAACCTATACTAGGCTACCAAGAACCCCTAGTTTATATAGATTTGATGTGGGCATCAACCTCCCAACTTCCTCCCAAGATCTGGCCTCAAATTAGGCTCCAAATCTCCCCAAAAATAGCCAAACTCCTCCAAAAATAGGTTGAAAATACAAAAAAAAATTCATATCATATGGTCAAAAACCCAATTTTTGGCAAATATTGGGCCCAACCCCTGATCCTCAAACTCCTAGTCACATGTGCACCTCCATATGGACTTGGGATGGCTTGCGCGTTGGTCTTTAGCCCCTAACTCTCGGCCCTTGGTCATTGGCATGGCCATATGGCCTGGTGATATTCTCCCACGTGCCCATATATCATTAATCCCATGATCTTTAACCTCTAGTCGGTCAGGGTTGGCCCTCGTGATCGGGGCTTATCCTGAACTATACGCCAAACGCTAACTCAAATCTAAATTCGTCCATATCAATAACAAGGAACACGTATAGCGGAGACAGTTAGCCCTTGGTTCATTAGTCCGTTGGCACCCATAGAGGTCAAGGGTTTGAAACTGTCAGGATTTTTTTTTTTTGAACTAGCCGTCCTTGAAAAAACCTGGGGTGCCACATGGTGCCCTATGATTAGGCCACATGTCACCTCGAGATTGGTCTGTACTGTCCAGTCACCAACACAGTCAATGTATAGTCAACAAGCCACCTCATTGTCGTACATCCACGTCATCTACCATGTCAGATGCCATGTCATCTTTCGTATATCCCAATCACCTGCCCGGTCACCTACCACGTCACCTACCGTACTGCTATCTGAATTTTGGTTAATTTTGTTATTTGAATTGCTATCTGAATCTGTGGCTTTGATTTGGAAGGTTGGTTGAATTGATTTCCCCCTGGAGAAATTCAGTAACTAGAGTCCTCAACCAAACTTGGCAATACTATAATTTTTGGCTTTGAAAGACTTTTTATATATATACTTACTTAAAAAAAAAATATTTTAATTTATTTTAAAATTTTATAAATATTTAAAATTAGAGAAATATATATCTTCAATACATAACCTAAACCCAAATACATATTAAGGAAAAAGTGATTTGGTGTTATTAAACAATGAATTAAATACAATTTCTATTAAAAAATAAATAAAATAAATGTTCAGTTTATTTTAATAATATTTTAAATTATTAAATTTTTCACTTCTAAATAATATTTTAATTTCTTTTAAAATTTTATAAATATTTAAAATTAGAAAAATATATATCTTCAATAATAATCTAAACTCAAATAGTAATGTTTGGTTGATCATGTTTCTGGATTAATCTTGATGAAGGATAGAGACTACATCCAATCAAGGATTGGCTCTGAGATAATGAGATGGACATAGACCATGCACCCACATGAGGACCCTTCATCCAGTGAAGTGATGTAGGAGCATCGTCAGCGTCGTCCGTGAGCACACATGGAAGGAAGGTTCAACGCTCGAGAATCATTTTGGATCTCAAATGTTGGGAGTTACTGTAAGTCTTTTGAGGAGCTAATGAAGAATGATAGAAGATCAAACATTTGGAGGTGGAATGATGAGGGAGTTTCACTCTGAGTCTTGAATGTAACTGAACTTAGGTAGAAATTAGAGTATTTTTCATTTTTCGAGTAGATGAATAGCCAGGGGGAACCCTAAGGACCCTCTGAGATAAATAGAGGTTTTGTATGCCCGAATGGGGCTGCTGCGAGTTAGTATGAGTTTTATTTTTGTTTCAGAATAACTGTAGCCATTTTTTTTTTCTAAATGAATATAACATAAGAAAATTGAACCAAATGCATGTGGTTGTTCCTGTTTGTGATTCTTTGTTATTGTCTTTTCATAAATGAATGATTTTCATTCTGAGTCTATGAAATTGTGATATGTTGGTATAATTTTCAATTGTTTCTCTTTCGAGAAGTCGTGCAAGGTGTGCACACAAATATGAAAGGATTTCATTAACGGGATCTGTGTCGATCCTGAAGCTCAAAAGAGATAGCACGAGATTTTCACTTTGCAAGGAGTGCAAAGTGGTTTCTCCAAGGCATGCACAGTTACTCACAAGAACCAAGTCTTGCGTAAGAATATATTGCATGGAGTGCACATATCCATAATTCAGTAAAGTGTCGAGGAGACTCCATAAGAGTCAAAAGAGAGAAGGTGAGATCCTGACTTGATTTGAGTTTTTGGATCCAGGAATATCGTGGGTCATTGATCTAGATCCATCGTGGTATCGGCTATAGAGAGAAAGGAGGTAGAGAAATCTCCAAAGTCGTGAGACATGAAGTCATGACTTGATGACAATTGTTGATCAAAGGAAATTCGTGAGCCATTGATCTAGTGCCATCGCAGTTTTGGCTATTGGAAGAATGGAGGTAGAGATAACCCCAAAGTTGTGAGACGAGAAGTCGCTAATTGATCACAGTCATTGATCAAAGGAAGAATATGGGCCATCAATCGTTCCAAAATCATTGTGATTGTCCATCGTCAGGAGGATAGGTGGTAAGAAATCATCATTTCGTTGAATCACCAAGTGAAGAAGTCAAAGAGGGAAGCAACGAGAACTAACGATATGTGAAGTTCCGATGTGCTCGGAAGCTTTAGCCCCAGTTTATAGTCAAAGTTCATATGGTTGATGTAAAGGGAGAAGCTAGCATGAGCTAAGTCTCTATCACAATTTGGGACTCGAGAGTTTGAAGAAAAAAGAGTCGATTCATTCGTATTGCCGACACGTGAAACGTGACACTCATTTTGTGTAGGCAAGCGGTCATAGTCCGTGATTGCGTGGAGTAGAGGATCACGCCACGTGTTTGTATGTGCATGCTGAGTTTCATAGTTGGACCTATGGACTTTTTCATTGGATTCCAGTAGGGAATCAAAGAGCTACTCTAGCTCGTATATTTGAATGATCCAAAGACCAGGAGGTCAACGGACCCTACAAAGGGTAGGGGGGTTGCATCAAGTGGTATCAGAGAGGCAATTTTTCGTCTGTAGACTTCAGGCGAAGGAAATAAAGGAGACAAAAGAACTCGAAGCTACAATCTATGTGTGAGAGATAGTCGACACAATTCCACCAAGGAGACGAGTGGAACAACCTTTAGCCAATCAGGCTGTAGAAAGGGAGATGTGAGAACTTCATGCAAGGTTAGAGTCGATGGAGGAAACGCAAAGGCGAACACCTGACACTGGAGATGTCAGCGATGCAGAAAGTGAAGAAGCCGTGGGTGAGAATGTCATCGAAGAATATGCAGGATAGGATGTTGTCGAAGAACACTTGCTGAGAGCGGTTGTTATATTGGGAGCTAGAGCCAAGATATTGGTCCCAATGTATGAAGACAACTTATATGTTGAATAGATGATAGATTAGGTAAGAGCCATGGACAAATATTTAGACTATGAAGATGTCGATGAGGAGAAGAGGGTGAAACATGTTGTCACCAAACTCAAGGGACATGCAACACTGTGGTGGGATGAACTGCAGGCTAAGAGGGGAAGCAAGGGAAAACAGAAGATAAAGAATTGGGACATAATGGTAGCCAAGTTGAAAGAAAAATGCATTCCCAAATATTATCATATCAATATGTTCAGAAAGTTGTAGAACCTGAGACAGAAAGGTATGACAGTTAAAGAATACACAGAGGAGTTCTACAAGCTAAACATCAGAACTGGACAAAGAAAGAAAGATGAAGAAAAAGTTGTCAGGTATATAAATGGCCTGAGGTATGAAATATAGGATGAAATCAACATGATGTCAATAAGGACCGTGGAGGATTCTTATCAATTTTCACTGAAGGTGGAGGAGAAGTTGGCCAGGAAACAAAGCCAGTGAGAAAGAGGTAGAAGCTTGGTCCCAAGAAAAAGCAAGGTATTTACCCGTGACAGAACACATCAGTCTAAGGATGAGACTGAGAAACCACATAGTCACTCGGAAAGAGGAGGAAGTTCCCAATGAAGACAAGATGGTGGAATAAGTTCTTCTAGAGGAAGAGGAAGAGGCAGAGGAGGAGAAGTGAGATGTTACACCTATGTAAAGGCAGGACATAAGTCTTGTGAATTCCACAAGAGAAAGAAAGAAGGAGAAGGCGAAGCTCACAATTCGAAAGCACATAAAAGAAATGTTGAAGCAAAACGAGAAAAGGATGGAACATCCCTGATGTTGAGAAAATTTCTCTTAAAACAAAAGGTAGAAGTTAAGAAGCCAGTGTAGAGAAACAGTCTCTTCAGGATAGCTTGCAAGACTAAAAACATAGTATGCAAGGTGATAATTGACGGTGGGAGCACTAACAACTTAGTATTCATAGAGATGGTGGAGAAATTGGAGATGGAGAAAATTGCAAATCCGAATCCATACAAAGTCTCATGGTTGCATAAAGGACACCAGGTAATGGTTACTAAACAATGCTTTGTTGAATTTAAAATAGGAGGATATAGAGATGAAATTCTATGTGTTGTAATTCCCATGGATGTATGTATATTTTGTTTGGAAGACCATGGCAGTTTGACAGAAATGTCATTCATGATGAGAGGAAGAATACATACACCTTGGATAAGAATGGTAGGACACACATGTTTCTTCCAATAGAGAAGAGGAAAGTGAAAGAGGAAGCCAACACAAGCATACTTCTCATGAGTGGGAAGGAACTCTTGAAAGAATTTAAGAAAGAACAGGAGATGCAGTTCGTTGTGGTGAGGAAACCTAGAGTTGTCCTTACGAATACTACAATGGATGATTTACCTAAAGAAATTCAGGATTTTTTGGATAATTTGGCTGACATAGTGGTGGATGAGCTACTTAACTCATTTCCACCCATCAGAAGTATCAACCATCATATTGACTTGATACCAGGAGCAAGTCTACCAAACAAAGAATCATACAGACTGACACATCGAGAGAATGAGGAGGTAAAGAACCAGGTCTAGGAATTATTAGACAAGATTTTGGTCAAAGAGAGCTTCAGTCCATGTGCAGTACTAACTATCTTGAGTCCAAAGAAAAATGGAGGATGGAGAATGTGTACAGACTCAAGAGCCATCAACAAGATCACCATCAGGCATCGATTTTCTTTACCAAGAATGGATGATTTAATGGACTCTTTAAGTGGAGATTTTTTTTTTCTAAGACAGATTTGAAAAGTGGATATCACCAAAAAAGAATGAGGGAGATGAATGGAAAATAGCCTTTAAGAAAAATGAAGGTTTGTATGACTGGCTTGTTATACCATTTGTATTAACAAATGCCCCAAGTACTTTTATGAGGCTAATGAATGAAATACTGAAAACTCTCATTGGCAAGTGTGTGGTTGTGTATCTAGATGATATATTGATATTTAGCAAGACTAAAGAGGAGCATTTGATACACCTGACACTAGTAATGAGGAGACTATAGCAGGAGAGGCTGCTGATAAATCTGAAGAAGTCCTCTTTTATGAAGACAAAACTCATTTACTTGGGTTTTGTGATCTATTCGAATGAATTGAATATGGATCTGAAGTAGGTGATAGAAATCAAAGAATGGTCGTCACCAAATAACATGTTTGAGGTAAGGAGGTTTCATGGATTGGCAAGTTTCTATAGGAATTTCATCAGAGACTCCAGTGGAATTTGTGTGCCGATCATGGATACAGTAAGGAAAAATCAAAAGTCTTTTAAATGGACAGAGGAAGTCGAGAGGAGTTTCAATATAATGAAGGATAAGATAACATAACGACCATTTCTTGTCTTGCCAAATTTTGAAAAGACATTTCAGGTGAGATGCGATGCAAGTGGAGTTGCAATTGGAGCAGTTTTGAGCCAGGATAATACACCAGTTTCCTATTTCAGTGAGAATTTGAATGAGACCAAGAGAAAATACTCCACATGTGATAAGGAGTTCTATGCCATAATTCAAGCCCTTAAGAAGTGGAGACATTACCTTGTCCCACGGGAATTTGTCTTGTATAGCGATAACCAAGCTTTACAATTCATAACCAAACATGAAAAATTGAATCAGAAGCATGAAAAGTGGATTGATTTTATGCAAAATTTTACTTTTGTCATAAAACATATTGTTGTGAATGCTAAAAACATTGTTGATGCATTGAGCAGGAGATTTTTTATTCTGCAGGAATTTCAGGTGAAGACCTTGGGGTTTGAACACCTTAAGGAAATGTATAGTGATGATCCAAATTTCAAGGAGGCATACAAAGCATGCATGAATCCTATGTTGAGAGATAGGATCCAGTGGGAAGAGTATATGGTTCAAGAGGAATTGTTGTTCAGGAGCAATCGGTTATGCATACCAAAATGTTCAATGAGAGACAACCTTTTGAAGGAGAAGCATAGTGAAGGATTGGCTGGACATTTTGGCCATGATAAAACATTTGCACAGTTGAGAAGTTCATACTATTAGCCAGTTATGAGAACAAATGTGATAAAATTCGTGAACATATGTAGATCTACCAACATGTGAAAGGAAAAATAAAGAACACTGGATTTTATCAACCATTGCGAATACCAGAGAGGCCTTGGGATGAAATAAGAATGGATTTTGTGTTGGGACTTCCAATAACACAAAGAGGATTTGATTCCATATTTTTGGTGGTGGATAGATTTTCAAAGATGGCACATTTTATTCCATGCCAAAAGACTAGTGATGCAACACATGTCGCAAATTTATTTTTGAAGGAAGTTGTAAGACTTCACGGCCTACCCAGAAGCATTTTCTCGGATAGAGACACAAAATTTGTTGGTCATTTTTGGAGAAAACTATGGAAGACATTGGGGAATGATTTGTTCTTCAACTCAACTTATCATCCTGAGACAGATGGGCACACTGAGGTGGTAAACAGAAGTTTGGGAAACTTGTTGAGAAGTCTCGTCACTGAGCATCTTAACCAGTGGGATCAGATTCTGCCACAAGAAGAATTTGCATACAACGACTCGCCAAATAGAATCACTGGGAAGAGCCCATTCTAGATATTGTATGTAATGCAACCCAGGGGAGTATCTGAGTTGAAGTGCTTGGGACATAATGAGATCAGAAATGTCAGAGCAGAAGATTTTGCTACAAAAATGTAGATGCTACATAGCCAGATCATAGGACAATTACAGAACTCTAGCCAAGAGTACAAGCACAGAGTTGATCAACATCGCAAAGAACTTCAATTTGAAGTTGGAGATCGCGTTCTGGCACATCTCAGGAAAGAAAAGTTCCCTAGGGGAACACATAACAAGTTGAAAATGAGGAAGATAGGAACATGTAAGATCTTGAGGAAATTTGATGCAAATGCATATGAGATTGAGTTGCCATATGATGTGGCCATATCACCCATATTCAATGTTTCAGACCTGTATCCTTACAGGAAAGATGATATAGAGGGATCATAAGATCAACATAAGATTCAGTGGGAGAAACAAATACCTATAGCAGAAAAATTGGAGTTTGAGACAACTGCACATATGAATCCATACAAAGTCTCATGGTTGCAGAAGGGACACCAAGTAATGGTTACTAAACAATGCTTAGTTGAATTTACAATAGAAGGATATAGAGATGAAATTCTATGTGATGTAATTCACATGGATGTATGCCATATTTTTTTTGGAAGACCATGGTAATTTGATAGAAATGTCATTCATGATGGGAGGAAGAATACATACACCTTGGAGAAGAATGGTAGGACACACGTGTTTATTCCAATAGAGAATAAGAAAGTGAAAGAGGAAGCCAACACAAGCATACTTCTCATCAGTGGGAAGGAACTCCTCAAAGAAGTTAAGAAAGAATAGGATATGCAGTCCGTTGTGGTGAGGAAACCTAGAGTTATCCTTACGAGTGCTACAATGGATGATTTACCTGAAGAAATTCGGGAATTGTTGGATAATTTTGCTGACATAATGGTGGATGAGTTGCCTAACTCATTGCCACCCATCAGAAGTATTAGCCATCATATTGACTTGATACCAGGAGCAAGTTTGCCAAACAAAGAAGCATACAAACTGACACCTTGAGAGAATCAGGCGGTAAAGAACCAGGTCCAGGAATGGTTAGACAAGGGTTTGGTCAGAGAGAGATTGATTCTATGCGCAGTACCAACTCTGTTGACTCCAAAGAGAAATGGAGGATGGAGAATGTGTACAGACTCGAGAGCCATCAAAAAGATCACCATCAGGTATCGATTTCCTTTACCAAGAATGGATGATTTAATGGATTGTTTAAGTGGAGAAAATTTCTTTTCTAATATAGATTTGAAAAGTGGATATCACCATATAAGAATGAGAGGGAGATGAATGGAAAACAACATTTAAAACAAATGAAGGTTTGTATGAGTGGCTTGTTATGCCATTTGGCTTAACAAATGCCCTAAGTACTTTTATGAGGCTAATGAATGAAATACTAAAATATTTCATTGGCAAGTTTGTGGTTGTGTATCTGGATGATATATTGATCTTTAGAAAGACTAAAGAGGAGCATTTGAGACACCTGACACTAGTAATGAGGAGACTACAATAGGAGCAGCTGCTGATAAATCTGAAGAAGCCCTCTTTTATGAAGACAAAACTCATTTACATGGGTTTTGTGATCTCTTTGAATGAATTGAAGATGGATCCAGAGAAGTTCATAGCGATCAAAGAATGGCCGTCACCAAAGAGAATGTTCGAGGTAAGGAGGTTTCATGGATTGGCAAGTTTCTATAGGAATTTCATCAGATACTTTAGTGGAATTTGTGCGTCGATGATGGATACAATGAGGAAAAAGAACAAGTCTTTTAAATGGATAGAGGAGGCTGAGCGGATCTTCAATATATTGAAGGAGAAGATAACATAACGACCAGTTCTTGTTTTGCCAACTTCTGAAAAGACATTTCAGGTGAGATGCGATGCAAGTGGAGTTGCAATTGGAGCAGTTTTGAGCCAGGATAATAGACCGGTTGCCTATTTTAGTGAGAAGCTGAATGCGACCAAGAGAAAATACTCCACATTTGATAAGGAGTTCTATGCCATAATTCAAGCCCTGAAGAAGTGGAGACATTACCTTGTCCCACGAAAATTTTTCTTGTATAGCGATAATCAAGATTTATAATTCATAACCAGATAGGAAAAATTGAATCAGAAGCATGCAAAGTGGATTGAGTTTATGCATAATTTTACTTTTGTCATAAAACATATTTTTGGGAATGCTAACAAAGTTGTTGATGCATTGAGAAGGAGATGTTTGATTATGTAGGAATTTCAGGTGAAGACCTTAGGGTTTGAACACCTTAAGGAAATGTACATTGATGATCTAGATTTCAAGGAGGCATACGAAGCATGTGCGAATCTTGTGTTGAGAGATAGGAGCCAATGGGCAGAGTATATGATTCAAGAGGGACTGTTTTTCATGAGCAATCAGTTATGCATACCAAAATGTTCAATGAGGGACAACCTTTTGAAGGAGAAGCATAGTGGAGGATTGGTTGGACATTTCAGCCATGATAAAACATTTGCACAGTTGAGCAGTTCATACTATTGGTCGGGTATGAGAATAGATGTGATAAAATTCGTGAACAGATGTAGAATCTGCCAACATGCGAAAGGAAAAAGACAGAACACTAGATTGTATCAACCATTGCCAATACCAGAGAGGCCTTGGGATGCAATAAGCATGGATTTTGTGTTGGGACTACCAATAAAACAAAGAGGATTTGAATCCATATTTGTGGTGGTGGATAGATTTTCAAAGATGGCACATTTTATCCGATGCTAGAAGACTAGTGATGCAACACATGTTGCAAATATGTTTTTCAATGAAGTTGTAAGACTTCACGGCCTATCTAGAAGCATTGTCTCGAACATAGACACAAAATTTGTTGGTCATTTTTGGAGAAAACTGTGGAAGAAATTGGGGATAGATTTGTCCTTCAGCTCATCTTATCATCCTAAGACAGACGAGAACACTGAGGTGGTAAACAAAATTTTGGGAAACTTGTTGAGAATTCCGATCACTCAGCATCATAACTAGTGGGATCAGATTCTGCCACAAGTAGAATTTTCATACAAGGACTCGCCAAACAGAAGCACTGGGAAGAGCCCATTCTAGATATTGTATAGAATGTAACCCAGGGGAGTATCTGAGTTGAGAGACTTGGAACATAATGAGATCAGAAGAAGTGGAGCAAAAGATTTTGCTGCAGAAATGCAGATGCTCCATAGCCAGATCAAAAGACAATTACATAACTCTAGCCAAGAGTACAAGCACAGAGTTGATCAACATCACAGAGAACTTCAATTTGAAGTGGGAGATCAGGTTCTAACACATATCAGGAAAGAAAGGTTCCTTAGGGGAACATATAACACGTTAAAAATGAAGAAGATAGGACCATGTAAGATCTTAAGGAAATTTGATTCAAATGCCTATGAGATTGAGTTTCCATATGATGTGGGCATATCACCCATATTCAATGTTTCAGACCTGTATCCTTACAGGAAAGATGATA
This sequence comes from Picea sitchensis, assembly GCA_010110895.2. Classification (NCBI taxonomy): domain Eukaryota; kingdom Viridiplantae; phylum Streptophyta; class Pinopsida; order Pinales; family Pinaceae; genus Picea; species Picea sitchensis. Next base: position 13,519 of record SNQJ01S0134866.1, read on the forward strand.
CAGCAGGATCAGAAGATCAAGATAAGATTCAGTGGGAGAAACAAATGGCTATAGCAGAAAAACCACAGATGGAGAAGATTGTTGATGAGACAATTGGAAAAAAGACTAGGAGGAAGACCTATTTTGAATATCTAGTCAAGTAGAAGGGACGCCCGATAGAAGATGCCAGTTGGGAGAATGAAGCTGATATCCAGAAGCATGGAAAGTCGGTGCAGGAGCTCATGGACAGGAGTCCATTAATTTTTTTCCAGAGGGAGTATGATGCAGGAGCATCATCAGTGTCGTTCGCGAGCACACGTGGCAGGAAGGTTCAGCACTCGAGAATCATTTTGGATCTCAAATGCCGGGAGTTACTACAAGTCTTTTGAGGAGATGATGAAGATCGACAGAAGATCAAACGTTTGGAGGTGGAATGATCAGAGAGTTACAATCCGAGTCTTGAATGTAACTGAACTTAGGTAGTAGTTAGAGTATTTTTCATTTTTTTAGTAGATGAATAGTCGGGGGGGAATCCTAAGGACTCTCTAAGATAAATAGAGGTTTTGTACACCCGAATGGGGCTGCTATGAGTTATTATGAGTTTTTGAGTTTTATTTGTTGTTTGAGAATAGCTGTAGCCATTTTTATTTTCTAAATGAATATAACAAAAAACAAATTGATCCAAATGCATGGAGTTGTTGCTGTTTGTGATTCTTTGTTATTGTCTTTTCATCAATGAATGATTTTCATTTCGAGTATCTGAAACTGTGATATGTTGGTATAAGTTTCAATTGTTTCTCTTCCGAGAAGTAGTGCAAGGTGTGAACACAAAAATGCAAGGAGTGCGTTAACGAGATCTGTGTCGATCCTAAAGCTCAGAAGGGATAGCATGAGATTTTTCTTTTGCAAGGAGTGAAAAGAGGCTGCTGTATGGTGTGCACAATCACTCACAAGAACCAAGTCTTGTGTAAGAATCTATTGCAAGGAGTGCATAGATCCGAAATTTGGCTAAGTGTCGAGGAGACTCCATAAGAGTCGAAAAAGAGAAGGTGAGATCCCAACTTGATTTGAGCCATTGGATCCAGGAAGATCGTGGGTCATTGATCTAGAGCCATCGCGATCTCGACTGTGGGGAGAAAGGACGTAGATAAACCCCCAAGGTCGCGAGACACGAAGTCATGACTTGATCACATTCGTTGATTAAAGGAAATTCGTGAGCCGTTGATCTAGCGCCATCGCAATTTTGGCTATCGAAAGAACGGAGGTAGAGAGAACACCAAAATCGTGAGACGAGAAGTTGCGACTTGATCACAGTCGTTGATCAAAGGAATAAGTTGGGCCGTTGATCGTTCCTAGATCATCGAGACCATCCATCGTCAGGAGGACAGGTGGTAAGAAATTGACATTTCACTGATTCGCCGAGTGAGGAAGTCAAAGAGGGAAGCAACGAGAACTCACAATACGTGAAGTTTTGACGTGCTCGAAAGGTTTAGCCCCAGGTTATAACCAGAGGTCATATGGAAGAAGTAAAGGGAGAATCTACACGAGCTAAGCCCCTTGTCACAGTTTGGGACTTGAGGATTTGAAGAACAAAGAGTCGAGTCATTCATATTGCCAACACGCGAAATGCGACACTCCTTTTGTGTAGGCAAGCAGTCACAGCCCATGATCACGTGAGTAGAGGCTCATGTCGGGTGCTTGTATGCATAGACTGAGTTTCATAGTTGAACCTGTGGATTTGTTTGTTGGATTCCAGCAGGGAATCAAAGAGCTTCTACAGCTCGCAAATTTGAACGATCCAGAGACCAGGAGGTCAATGGACCTTGAGAAGGGTAGGGGGTCTGCATCATGAACAGAGAGCATGTTACAAGGAACATTGACGCATGAACGATAAAGGAAGGGCCCGACATGATGTCTCAATGATGAAAGAAGGACACATGGCACCAATGTGCACTCCCAAATGAAAATATTATGGTTGTGAGGAGTGCACATGTATTTTAAATTATTAATTTTTTCACTTCTAAATAATATTTTAATTTATTTTAAAAAAATTTAAATTTTTTAAATTAGAAAAATATATATCTTCAATACATATTAAGACAAAAGTGATTTGGTGTTGTTAAACTATGAATTAAATACAATTTCTATTAATAAATAAACAAAATAAATGTTTAGTTTATTCTAATAATATCTTAAATTATTAAATTTTGATTAAATAAAATAAATATTTGGTTTATTTTAATAATGCTTTAAATTATTAAATTTTTATTTCAAAATAATATTTTAATTTAGTTTAAAATTTTATAAATATCTTAAATTAT